>JABUQX010044886.1:45000-78332 GCA_015478945.1 Trachelipus rathkii | reverse complement strand
GCATCGATGCCTACACTGTACTGAATCAACGATGAATTGGGCACGGTCGACAGACGTTAAGCGTACACACATGTACGCACGCACAAACACATTAAAAATTAGGTAACCTAAATCGTCAGTAACCATGCGACGCGTCACACAACATAAACTAGTGTACCTAATCGTCCGTAACTTTGAAGCGAAGCGTCATATAACATAGGTTATTATCAATAAATGTTCCTTATCATTTTCTCTATCCGCATCCGGTTTGTTGCAGAGGTTTGGAATCACTATATATATATATATATATATATATATATATATATATATAATAACCATATATATATATATATATATATATATATATATATATATCTTTGCTATATATATATATATATATATATATATATATATATATATATATATATATATATATATATATATATATATATATATATATATATATATATATATATATATATATATATATATATATATATATATATATAGTATTGTCAAAATTTACTTTATAATTTATATTGATATATTCCAAACTCATAAACATTGGAACTGTTAAAGACATAATTTTTTTTTCCTAATTAAACAACACGTTTAATTAAAACAAATTTAATTAATAATATTTTGTTTTGTCTAAAAAAACTAAAAAAGAAACAACAAAGTTATTTCTTTCATATATTACGCAATAAATGTATTTATTTAATTATTTATTTATTAAATATAAGTGATTTTTACATATCTATATATATATATATATATATATATATATATATATATATATATATATATATATATATATATATCTTTTTATATATATATATATATCTGCTGCTGCTGCTATATATATATATACGATTCGACTGTCATCGAGCGTGGACGCGGTGAAAACCGGAAGGGGGGAGAGGCGGCAGGGGGAGGACTGCAGAGGAGTGTTGAGGGTCTGATGAGGAATGTATATTGGAGAGAGGATTGTGAATCTGAGGAGGATTGCAATCCTTTCCGCTGCAATGTAGAAGATCTTCCTGATGACATACATACAAGACGATTTTTTTTAACTCGTCAACAACACCGCAGCCAAAGAAGAGTTCCAGGAAAAACAGCATTTCAGCAACTCTAGTTGCTGGGCAAAAATGATTTCCGCTTTCCACCAAGACGAGCACCTTGAAAGTTCTCGTTCCTTTCTCATCAATTTACCTTTGTGAAAGTGGTTTCTCGACTCTACTGGTAGCCATATCAAAGGCCCGAAACAGGTTGGATGCAGAAGCGGACGGAAGAACGGAAGGAAAATTCATAGTAGGTTTGGTATTACTAAAAGGGTCACAGGACCTGAAAAGTTTGGGAAACACTGCTCTAGTCTTTACTCATCTCTCTCTCTCTCTCTCTCTCTCTCTCTCTCTCTATATATATATATATATATATATATAATAATATATATATATATATATATATATATATAATATATATATATATATATAACTACTCTAACTATATATATATATATATATATATATATATATATATATATACACCAAGACCTCCCAAAAATACTTTTACGCACAAATAAAAACAAATAAGCAGTTCAATTTAATATCTACACGATATAATAACTAACCATCATTAATGCAACAAATGCAAGTCATTCAAAATGGCCGTCTTATTACTTAACACAAGCCTTAAGTCTGTTGGACAGTCGTCTATTGCATCATGGACTACCTTCATCGGAATGTTCTTCATCTTACCAATATTTGGGTATCGTTTTGAGCGGACCACACGCCCTAAAACTGTAGATAATTTGTACTCTAAAGGATTAAGATAGGAGTTATTAAATGGAAAATCGTCAATCGTCAGAATGTCGGTAATATTTAAATCATATCTACACGACGACACTTTTGTCTCTAGATCAAGTAGACAGCATCGATTGGGTGTCACGTACCGCTATTCTAATCTACTGACAATTTTCTGTCTGTTTTGCGACACTTTTATTATTGAATTGTTTTTTATTACTGGGTTATTTTATTCTGTTTATTCCAAATAATTAAAAAAAAATACTGTCAAAATACGAGTGGGCAAAAGACTCTTTCAAGCATTTTACATCCGCTTTGGAAGGTCTTCTGGAATTATGACATATATCAAACGATGGTTATAGAAATCGAATTACTGTAAACCTAAAGCAGGGATTGAATACATCGCCGATTAATGCAACACGGACCCGTGAGAAATAAGTAGGAAACTACACAAATTGAGAACTCAGCAACAATGAATTGTGGAAAAAAAGGAAGAGGAAAAGTGGACAGGGTTTGATGAATTGTATACCAGAAATTGGGAGTTCTTTGAGGTTCTAAAATTCATGCAGCCTTTTTCAAAACTAGATGAAAATCAATGCAATTTAGTAAGTAAATTTTATTACAGTAATATTTCACATTATTTTACATAATATTTTTGCTTTTGTCAACACCTCACAACTTCGTCTTCGCAGTTTTCTTATAATAATATAAGCGACCACAACGGCTACTGCCATACGTTCGTCCATATCGACCTATCTTCATTAACAACCTATGGCCGAGTGTCCTCCCAGTCTAGCTGTGGCATAGAGATGTGTAGATGTAAGCGACAATTATTACCGACACTAGGTCTAAACACAAGCTTGCAACACTCGATCTAGGACAAAAACTAAACTGTGTGTGTGGACGACACAGACATTAAAATCGATAAAGTATCGATATAAAAGTTTCACCGTCTACACGCGACTTTAATTCCAATATTTGAACCGTGTAATATATAATAAATCTTATTTATAAACCACAAATTAGTAAAATTCAAAAATGTGCCCTATGTATATCTTTTATAAGACAATTTTGTAGGTTTCCAGAGCATGTGGGTTATAAGACTCAACTATTATACTGTTTATATGAGCATTCCAATGTACAACACCCACACTAATACGTAGAAGCGTTCACACAGATATTGTTCAGCGCACGTACTTTAAAAAGAAATCATTTGATATGGTTAATGCGTATTACAGAAGAAGAAAATGACCAAATTCCTCTTCCAAAGCCAAGTTTATTTCCTTGGCGGAAATTTCATTATATATATATATATATATATATATAAAATAAATTTCTTTCTTCTCCCCCTCCGACCACATTACTCCCTAATGCACCCCTACAATGTAGAGTGCTTTCTATTTTTTGTCTAGTGGTTTGTTATCTGCGTTGGGAAGGGATCCAAAGCGTTCCTCTAAGCAATCCAGCAGGCGAGTTTGAAGTTTCCGGGTGAGTCTGAAACTTCGCGGGTTATCTAAACATGCTTCAGTTTGTGGAGAGATATTGTTTGCTGCGCCTCCAAGAGCTCCGTCCCCCCGCACCTCTCTTCCGTAATGAGTATGGGCCGGGACCAGGGCTTCCGTACATAGCGCCAGTTGTTTTTCTTTTTGTTTTTCTTCTCGTTGTTTATAATCAGTCTTGCAGTTTGTCCCGCTCCACGTCATGAAGGCTCCATTACGTCTTCCAAACGTTTTAGGATTGGAAAACCGCCCACCGAGGGGGGGCCCCCCAGCCCATCGCGGAGATCTCCCCCACCAGCGAAAAGGTTCAAACATACATAAGCATATGTTATTTTTAGTGTGGGGTATTGTGTCTGATTACATTTCATAGACGCACATAGATAGCAATTTAAAGAACTTCTTATTTTTGCATGAAACGCATGCTGGTCTTTCGATGGTTTCTTTTGAACATGGTTTACATCCATAGCTGCCACTCAGAGCATTTTAAATAATTTTGTGAAAATATTTGAAATCCTGAATAAGCATATGACTTTTTTAAAGCTATATTTATGATTACATTCAAAGTTGCCACCTCAAAAACATTTAAATAATTTTTGTGTTTTGATGCGGGTAAGCATATGCCTTTTTTTAAACTGGGTTTTCCACCTGAAATTTAAACATCAGCAGGAGGATTACAACCTGAATTTTTTTCAACTTTTCAGTGTTACTCAATATTATTCAGTGTGACCTGGGGGGACTTCTGAGATCCACTTTCAAAAAACCCTTTTGTTGCCATGGTCCAATCTATAAATAAATCTGGAAAAATAAATAAAAAAACCATAGAATAAATTTCGTAAACAAGCTAAATTTTAAAATACAAAGTTATTAACCAAAATAATGAACTACTTTACTCTAAATTCAACACTCAAAATTTTCAACTTATAATCGTATTATTAAAATTGAGTAGGTTTCTTAGAAATGCAAAAGTTTATTTACATCATAAACATTAAAAAAAATGAAAAAAAAAAAAGGTGCTAAAACTAAAAAAATCATTAATGAATGCATTCTTAATTAATAATAACCTCTTTCAAAATCCAAAATATTCAAAATATGATTATGAGATGGGTTAATTGTAGGTTATGACATAACCAAATGTATGGCTTCTCATTAACCATTATTAAACAATTCAATGGTTAATTAGGCGCAAAATATTGGCAAATTGGTAAATTCTTAATGCGATTTTGGGTGTACATTTGAACTGGAAAAATAATGTCAAAAAAAAATTGCACTACAGGAGCCAGCAGATTCTCATTTTTGTAATTTTAAAAAAACTTACACAATTTGGCCTAATTCTATTTTGTCATCATGTTTTTTAATAATTATTTTTCTTTTATTTAAAGCCTTTTTTGTAATTGATATAAAAAGAAAATAATAATGTGTAAATTAAGAAGAGGAAACTCATGCGGCCAATTTACGATTCCATTGCTATGGAATCGTTTTGAATTTACTGTCTAAAAGTGGACCTGCAGCTTAACTTGGGTCAAATGGTCTACTGAATATTTAATTTCCTTTGAAACATTGAAAGTATAGAGATACCTTAGTAAAAAGCCACATGGGCCTATCAAAACTGTCCTAGTCGACTAAAGTAAATAGGTCCAATCGCCCAACATACTCATGCATAACCCATACAGCACACTAGGATTGGTCAATATCTTACATAATATACACCAACTAGGATACTACCAAAGCAAAACCTGTAACTAAGGTAAATGACAACCACATTACATGTTATAAGCTTCCTATAGTTAAAACATGCAGTTTTACTGCAATAACTAACTAAAATGTGACTAAAAAACACCCTCCAATTTGGCTCCTTAGTCAGAATATACTATATGATATCCAAAAAACCATCCGTATATACGATCTGTCCAATCATTTCTAAATGTTGCAATCGAAGTCACAGTACTTCAAACCACACTCCCTGCTGGCCAAACCATACCAAAAAATTAACAACCCCCTATATACTGAATGTGGAAACCTATAAAACTACCATGGAGAAATTGTTAAATATAACTGAGAGAATTTTTCATGACCATAGTGTAGGCCACTTTTTTATGTGTGACAGTCAGTATGTGTCACGTTTTTTTCTACAAATGCCATTTTAGGTACACTGAGGCAGGACAGAGGGAATCTTAAATTGGGTAATAGACGTAAATTGATTTCACTGTCAAAAATTAAAGAACTTTGTTTAGGGAGAGCAATCTTCTTCCATAAACAGATGGAAGATGAGAGAGAGTTATTTATAAATCTACAAGCTTAAGAATTCTTATTTACTTATTTTATGCAGAGTTGAAAATATGACATAATGAAAATCCCGTATCCATACTCTAATTTGAAGTACTAAAATCTAAGCCTCTTGAACACGTAGAAAATAGATCTAATTAATATAAATCGCTGATTAATTATATGCATTTTTGCTAGACTAAATTGGAAAAATATATATTATTTATACTCATCAAATATATTGCGAAACACTCAAATTGAGTAATAATTTTATGTTAATTTATTTTATATTTTAGGGTTCAACCTGGGCTGGGTGTGTTGACATATCTCGGCAAATAAGCAATAATTTATTCTTGGAGGATCTTTCCTATTGAATTTGTTTCATAAGAGGAGTGAGTATAAAAAAACACTATGTCGCATTTATTCTTAATGCAAATCTCTTAGGGAATAAATTAATATTTGGGGAGCGCGTGTTCTCGTATAAATAAAAATATAGGAACCAAAGATATACTTTTTTTAAACTTTTCAACTATAATGAGCAACGAAAAGTATATCTTAGCTGAAATTCTCTCAGTGTATTGTTTTTCTCTAATATAAATAAATATATTATAAAAATAAATACTAAGAAAAAAGAGAAGAAACACGAGTTCAATTTTTATAAAGTTACCACCACTTTGAGCAACAAGTTAAATCTCTCTATGTAGTTTTATTGATCACTATTTTACATTAATTATATGTGTTGTCACAAAGTTTTGCCCACCTTTTTGTTGAGAGAAATAAGAGAGCTGAGTGTATATATAATGGCTTTGGAAAAGGGCATTCTCTCCTCATGTGGGGCAAGAACAGATTAGCTATAACAACGTGATAAATTCATCGAAGTACACGAATGAGAAAAATACTCGTAATATAATAAAGAAAGAGAGGTGAAGAGTTAGATAAGCTTAATGTGATGTAAAACACACCAAATGCCCTGAGGGATAGAGAGTATGACGTCTTAGTGAGAGGATCACACAATTTATATTATGAATTGCAAGAGAGAAGAGAGAAAGAAAAAATTTTGTGTTTTTTTTTTGATGTGTTTTAAAGTAAGAGTAGGTAAAAGGACGAATTGTGGGGGGGGGGCTCCCCAGCAAAGTATTGATTTACCTGGTGAGTATTCGTATGCCAAGAAAAAAATTAATTTTTTGTGATTCCATATATAAGGGGAATTATTCCCTAACCAGTGATAGCGCTTTTTTAATTATTTAAGCCCCTTTAAGGGTCTAACGTTTAAGGGGCGGACAATGGCTCGCACCCCAATTTCGTTTAGGGGGTTTTAGGGTTGAAAGAAACTTACTGCAAAGAAACGGACACGATTAATTTTTTTTTTTCTAGGGTTTTAGTTCTAAGGTTTTCTACCAGGGGGGGCAAACCCGAAGCCCCCCGGTCTTAAATAGGTTTCGCGTTTTTACTTTGGGTCGGAGGCTTTTAAAGGTTCTAGTTTGGAATAAAAGTTGGAGTTTAGAGGGGGGTTAGGAACCAACCCCATATTGAACTGAGTATATTATTTATATATATATATATATTAATTATTATATTAAATATTTATATTTATTATAAGAGTTATATATAATAAATTATAATATAATAAGGTATTAGTGATATATAAAATAATTAGATATTATATATATATATTATATATCGTAAAACATACTCTTATTTAATTATGTTATATTATATATTAATTTAAATAGATATATTGAATTAAGTAATAATAAATTTAATTATATATAATATGTTATAAATAAATATTATAATCTAACTTGATATAATATTAATTAAAGAATTCTATTGATATTTAATATGCAAAACTAGAATAATTGTTTATTCATAAAGAAAATCTTACAAATTTGAGTACGCACGGGGAAATATGTATTGTTCCAGGGATAGGAGATAGTTAGATAGCACGTAGAGAAGATCACGACCGAGATTAAGAGATCAGAGAGATAGAAGATACAAGAGAAATAGGAGGGAAGAATGTCAATATAATATCCAATTTATATATAGAAGATAATATATGAAATATAACTAAAGACTAGATGAATTGACAGATGAAAATAGTATATAATAGATGTTAAAGGTCCTATTTAAATGTTTAATAAACTTTATAATAATATTTATAATATTCGAAAACTCGTGGATAATGATATATATTCAGTTTGTATCCATCCCAAACCTTATTTGATAAAAAAGAAAGATTTAGGTGCTTCCTTTTTGTGAAGGGGGCAAAAGGCCAGAAGACCACCCTTAGAGTGATAATTAAGAAAAGGGAGGGATGATGGGTTAAATTTAAAAGATCCGTAGATTTTTTTAAAAAATTTGAGAGAGAGAGAGCAGAAGAGAGAGGGAGAGAAGGTTTATTATTGTTTTTCAGAGAGACCATGAGAGTTGAAAGAAAGAGAGAAGAAGAGAATTATGCGCAAGGGAGAGTAACAAAAAAGGAGCAGCAAGCGGCGGAGGGAAAAGAGAAAGGTGTTGACCTTTTCATTGTTATGAGAGAGAAGAATTAGTAGAAACGTCTAGAGTCCCTTCTGTATTCGGGACCCCGAGAGAGGAGACGGAGAGAGAAATTGGTTAAGGGATATTTTCAAAACGAAGGAGGGAGGCCCTTTCTAGGGGGGGGCAGAACGGGGTTTTCCCCCAAAAAGAAGAAAGAACGACCGCAGACTAGGCCGCTCTGTTGGAAAACATCTTCCGTGAGAAGGTATTAGCCGGAGAGAAAGAATTTTTGAGTGATCCCGAGAGAGAGAGAGTGATTCAGAGGGAGTGATGAGGAGAGGAGGCGAGAGGTCGGCAAAGCCCGCGCTTGTTATTGTATCCTGGAAAGTTATGAGTTAGGGGGGGAGAAGATGTAGGTATTGAGAAACCCTTTCCTTGATGCCGAGGGGAGGAAAGAGGAATTCATTTGTAAAGGGAGAAGGGAGGGGGGGAGGAGAGAGAGTATTCTTTGGAGATGGAAATGTGCACCTGATTGTACGAATGAAGATGATTGGATATTTTATTGTGAATTTTTAGATTTGGAGTATGGTGAACTTGTCCTTCATTGAGAGATGAATTGCTGACGATGATGTGACGGTATTGAGAGATGAGTCATTTTATTTTAACTTTGGGACTTTTATATGAGCGAGCAAAGATGATGTGGTATGAGGACCTTCCCGGGCCGCCAAAATGGGATCCTTTAAAGGCATAAGTAAACGGTGAGAGAGGAGAGAGAGAAGAAGAAGAACAAGATATGTACAGGAGGTATAAATTTTTTAGATGGGATGAAAGTGAAGATAGTAAAAGTGAGGAGAGGGATGATAGCGAAGATGAAAAAGATGAAAAATAGTGTAAGGAAAGCAAGATTGTTCAGTGGATGAGAGAGGAAATGGAAGGTAAATCAGGTAGTATTGAACAGAAAGTTAAGAGGACTTTTCAGGGTGTTTTCTTTAAGTGTGAATGAGTTGAGTGAGTGTTTTCTTAAGGTAAGGGATAATTTGGTAGTGTTTAAGTAGTTTGTGTCTGGAAGAGAGAGAGAAGAGGGTGAAAAAAGGAAGGGAGAGAGAAAGGTACAAGATTGAATGTTTTTATGTTATTTCAGGCGTGGCTGATGAGAGAAAAAGAAGCAACCAAAAAGGATGGATGACGTATTATAGAAAAAGTAGTTAGAATGTAGTTTAGAGAATAGTATAAATTTTATGATTTTAATGTTTTTGTTACTTAATCTTGTATTTTGTGTTCCAGTTGTTAAATAATAAAAGATCTAATGAAGTTGATGTCAAAAATATAAAGAAATAAGTAGTGAAAAGGAGAAAGTAACTTGAAGATTGAACCAGAAGTTGATGTTATCGTAGGAAGAAGGGAAAATTGCACATGGTGAAGGGTGTTTAGAAGAGGAGGAAGAGGATAAAGAATTGATGGTAGTAGTTTGAAACAGTGGATTAACCTTGTATTGATGTAGGATTAAAGAAGTGTGCAGTAAAACAAAGTAATTTGTTGGAGGCACTTCTAGATTTGGAAGTGGCTCTATACCTAGTCAATTGGTGATCGATCAGTAGTCTGCTGGGTTGTATTAGTTATGTTTACTTTGTTAAATTAAATAATTAATTTACGGAATTAGGTATTATTTTACCTATTTAGCAGAAAGTATATTTAATTTATTGATTCAACCATAGCCATACATTAATCTCCTCTTCATTATCAACACGGATATTTTTTTTTATATTAGTAAGTATTTGGCTGCTGCCGCTGTTTTTTATCAACTAGTATTAAGTTATTAAAATTATCAATAGTTGTAGAGTTACAACCCCAGATGGGGGTTACGGGGATCAGAGAAGCAGAGGCAATGCAGGGAAACTAAAATGGGTATATTCAGAAAATGGATACATACAATAAAAATTGGACTTTTTAACTGTGTAATCTTTAATGTATTTTATACTTATATTTTTTTTTCAAACAAAGAAATAGTTAACGTGATAGACAACGAGCATTTCACTAATGTGTAAGATTTAACTCAGCTTCAATATATTATACAAAGCTACAATTCAAATATATCACTCGCTCTCAACTTACGGAGTTCCATGCGGGGTTATAATTCACATCCTTCAAACACATTATTACCAAATACATCAGAGGGAATCTAACGAAGAAGAACATTGCAAAAATTGGGTGGACTGGCGGATCACCGTTGACAGTCTGGAATTTTAAGACTCTCTCTCTCTCAGGCTTGCGTAAGAATTTCTTTTTTAAGTAAATCAGAATTTAAGTGAAGAACTGAAATTTATAAAAATAACATGATGGCAGACTTCGAAAATATATGTCAGCTTTGAAATATCCATAAAGGTCATTAAGACAACTTTTCAGATTGTATACCAAGTGAGCAGAAGTCGTCAAAAGAATTTGGGATACAGATTTGTTCGATTCCGATGTCCGATTTCGATTCCGGATTCCTGGAAAACCGCGATTTCTCCGATCGATAGCAGATTCCTGATTAATCTCGGTGCCAGTCACTATATCTATATAATATATATACCTATATATCAGTATATTATAATAATATATACCATATATATATTAATATATGTATATACTATACTTAGATATATATAATAATTATTATTATATATATTATTGAATACTATTAGCTATAATATATAGCCTATAGTATATTTATTCGTTGCGCAACACTAATTGTTGGTTTTAATTTTTCTCATTCCGTTTTCTTCAAAGTTATTTCCCTAAATTTTCTCTTACTCCAATTTAAATTAATTCAAATGAAAAAAATAAAATTAAATAACGGTCTCTACATATGCTAGGGGTGAATAATATAATTAGTTTAAGGATTTATCTTTTCTCATCAAATATATGAACTTTTTCCAGTGTTCTGAGGAGAGAGGAGAGAGAGAGAGAGATGAACAGAGAGAGACAGAGAGAGAGAGAGGAGAATGGAGAGAAGACGAGAGAGAGAGAGAGAATGGAAAAAGGAAAAAAAAAACAAGAGACGAAGGGAGGAGGAGGAGAAGAGAGAGATGGAGGAGAGAGAGAGGAGAGATGAGAGTATGAGAGAGAGAGATCACTCTTTACTCTGTTTATCTAGTGCTGAATCTAGTAAGAATATTACAGAAATAAATTTTGCCTTTCAAAATTTTTTTATGTAGGGGAAAAAATACTGTATTTACCAATTTACCTCTAACTGCCATTTCCAAAATGTCCTTTGTTTTGTGGTAAGCAGATTGTTTTCAACAAATGCATTTAATATATCTGCACCTAAAAAAAAAATCTACTGTCTATGATTTTTGACTTGTATATTTGTAATTTAACTATGCTGATTTAAAAATAATAATCGTTTTACTATATCAGGTCAGGATTTTTTTGGTTGATTTTTTATTTCATTATTTAAAAAAATCAATTATAAAAAACATGAAGATGGTATGAAGTAAATTAATATACGGTAAAAATTTGAAATATTTTTAATAAACATTGTTTGTCAATGTAAAGGTACATTAGTTTTCAAAGAATAATTTTTTCAATGATTTTCGTGAATATATTTTACCAGGCAAGTCACGCTTCAAACACCAACTAACATGTTACAGTCCCGGTGTTATTCTCGCATTCAACTTTTTGAACATGACGGTCACCAAAAAATCAGGTTTTTACCCCTCCGGAAGGAGGGGTAAGGTCTCAGCCCTCTCGGCTGATACCCCTCCGCTTACACCCCTTCGGGAGTGATCCCCCCTCTGCGGCTTCACACCCTTTCTGTGGGCCCATCCTTTGTTCTCTGGGAGAGTGATGTATTGCTTTAGTACTCTTGGTTTAATGAAAAAAACTGTTTATTCGTAAGTTAGGTACGTTATGGTAAAAATATTACTATGACCGTGTGAGATAACAACTGATTTGTTAGAGAAATGATGTTAGTTATTGAAAAGAATATACTGTTTACTGACGATGATGGTGTTAGAAAACGTGAGCCTAGGTTAAGTTTTTGTGAGTAATGTTAGGTTTGCCAGAGTATTTTGCTAATGTCTACGTATTCATAGTCAAATGATGTTATATCGAGACGCGATAAACATTTATGAAGTGTGTCAATTCATAGTTCTAGATGCTGGTATCTTTGATAGATTGGTCACTTTGTTGAGGAATTTTGTTAGATAATACGCCTTTACACTCTTACTATATGGCTGGGAAAGCACGAACATATCGAGTAATTAGTATGACCTGCTAGTTATCTTTACTTTTGATAAGTAGGGAATTTTCAGGAGTTAGCGGATAATTCATACGCGATGTATGTTAGTTTGCATTTGTACATTATATTTTAGTTCAGGTTACGATATGTTACCTTTATTGATGCTAAAACTTTGTTGCGTGGGCATATATTCGTAGGTCAGTATATAAAGAACTATTTTTATGTTAATGTTTATCCAAAATGATACTTCGAATGTGACAATAGATCAATAGATCCAATAGATCATAGGCGGCTGAATGGGTGGGTAGGGGCCTGCAGGGTTGGTGGGTTGATTACTGATTTACTGAGGTTTACTGCTTTAAAATCTAGTAAAACTATTACATTTTACTGAGATATTTTATTCAAAGAACTTAATTTTTATGTTATGTAATTTTAAAATATTTGTTATTTTTTATGTTATGTTGGTTAAAAACTTTGTAATGTTTGCAATTATTCCGTTGGGATTATTGATATTTAGACGAGGATATGATAAATTTTGTTAAATAATTGCGAAGTTGATGTAAAAATTTGATACGTCGAGGCATTATATTTCGTTGATCTGTATATGATTATACAGGAGTTTATGCTAAATTTTTGATTAATTAAGAATTACGATGTTAATGTTAAAATTTAACATTGTATGTTAGAGATATGCCTTGAAAAAGAGGGAATAGGTTACCGTTTTGTACGAAGTGGTAGGTACTTTAATGTTGTTACAGTGTTAATGCGTGCGTGAAAGTTGCTTAATGTTATGTTATTCGTAGTATGGTGTTGTTAGGTTTTTGTCGTTGACAATTATATTCTTCAGTTCAGTCGATGTATATGTTAGCTTATTAATGTAAAAACTTTGCTACCGTTAGCATATTTCAGATAGTTAGTATATAATAAACTTAATTTTGGTTTATGTTTAACCGAAATGATACTCGAAAATATGGAAAATTAGAATTGACAATTTTCGATCGTCCATGGTGGGAGGGTGGAGGAAGGTTGATTGATAATTTGATTTACTGATTTATACTATTATATATCTGCCATTAAAATATATCTAAGGCAAAAATCAGAGTCAGAAATTAGACAGATAAATTACGAGACTGTATTGAATGACTACTCACAAGCATAAGCTCTCCTCAAAAAAGGAGTTATTAGATTTAAATATTCAGGACGGCAGCTGTCCATAGTAATAGCGATGATATAAGAAAAGTGAAGCAATAGTGTGATGGGTAGGAAAAGATTGGAGATGGTTAGTGAGAAAGGGAAAGTACATAAGTCGAAACGCCTTAAACTTCGCGACAAAAATGAAATAGGTTATCAAGTAGGCAGTACTAACAATGCGGCTTACTTTAACGTGGGTGTTCAAGGGGACCTTTGTTTGTAATGCTTAACTGTTATTAGTGGGTAAGTTGTGTTAAGTTTGGGGTACATTATTTTCTTAATTCAGTATTGATGTTATCTCGCTGTAAACTCATGTAGAGGGCAGACACTGGTGGAAGGCATGTTGAGCATCTATTCAGCTGGTAGTAAGTATTAAAGATGTGCTTATGAATTCAAAGCGGTGTGCTTAGATGTTTATACACAAATCAAATGCATACTCGAAGAGCAACGATACGACACAAGAGGGTCTAATGTAAAATGTAGACGATTCGATATGTAAGATATCGCTCTGAAATAAGTGGAATAGTACGTTTAGTACAACTGGTTAGACTTGTTACTGTTGGAGTCATGAACTTGTAAAGTCAGACTTAGTTTATCAATGCTGAAAGGGCGATGTAGTAGGATATTTGTCAGGTGTGCATTATATCTTTAGTGTCTGGTTATTAGTATGTTAAGCTCGATAGATTAGTGTGATAACAACTCGTTAGCCATATATTCGTATGGAGTATATAAAGAATACATTTGCGTCCTAAATGTTACCTGTTGCTGTCAGATGTTGTTGTGTGTTTGATTTTGTTGCTGTTTAACGTCTGCGTTTTTTGTGTTGTAGGTGTCGTTGTGTGTTTTGCTTGTTGTTGTTTTCTTGTTGGAAAGCTAACGCAAAGGTAAATATTATATCTATGATCTGGATGATGAGTCGTTCGTTAGAGGTATTCTGTTTTACTTTCTTTCTGATGGTGAAAGAAAGAATCTGCAGTTACCTTTTAGAGATTGTTTGTATACACGTCTATTTCTTCAGTTGTATTTCGCCATGCTGAACGATGACATCTCCCCGCATCTCTACGCAAAACTTTGTTATGTTTGCATATATTTGTTGGGGATTTAGAAAACTCGTTAAGGTTATGATAAGACTTGTGAAAATATTTACTATGTTAATTGTAAAAACTTTTGTACGTTAGCATATATTCACCCCCTCCCCACTTTTGGGTCTGTCCTGATAATTAGACAAGGATGTTGATAATTTTTGTTAAATATATTTGTAGTCAATGTAAAATAACGTTAATATGATGGAGATATGTTTGAAAAAAGTAATGTAATTGATTACAGTCTTGCATCGCAATGTTACGGGTTACTCTTACTTCGTGATTATGTGTGGAAAACTTTGTTAATGAGCTAAAATCAGTTTTATTCGTTCGTGTAAGTCTCTGTTTATGGATTTGTATTGATACATTATCAGGCTCTAGATTCAGTGTTACTGCAAGTTTACCTCTGTCATTAGATTTGTGGAAAACTTTATTACGTTAGAGTACTATTCGCTGCAATTGATGCAGTATGAGTAATCGGACAAGGTTATGTCATTTTTTGCTAAATGAGTTACATGGTCAGTGTAAGATTAACGTTGATATGTTAGAGATTATGCTGATAAAAGTGAGAATATGTTACGCTTTTGCAAGTCTTTTTAGTTATTTTACTGGTGTTTAAGTGTGGAACTTTTTTAATGTTAAACAGTTTATGTGTTGTAAGTTTGGTGTTTAGGTTCTGTCTTGTGAGCATTATTTGTCTTTGTAGTCATGTTAGTTGTTATTTAATTGAGGTGGGAACTTTATTACGTTGGAGATATATTCGCTTTGAATCAGCGTGCATAATAACAATGTGTGTCTAAAATTAGTTAAACGATGTACCATGTTTAATATAAATTAACCTTGTTATGTTATAGTATTTGCGTGACAAAGTAAGTGAATAGGTTAACGGTTGCATACATGTTACGTTACTTTCTCGTGGTTAGTATGGAACTTTGTATAATGTTGACTGCTAGTTTCGACTTATTAAGGCTATGTTAGGTTATGTAGTTGTACATGGTAAATCGTAGTTCGAGTGATGACTATGTATTTGCTTGGACTTAATGTGAAAACTTTGTAGTACGTTAGCATAGTATTATCTGACTGACAGTGTATAAGGAATTGTTTAGTTTTAGTTTATCCAAAATGATAGCTCGAAAATGTGACTTATCAAAGAATCATAGATCCAAGATCAAGTGGATGGACAGTGAGGGTGCTGTGATGCGATAGTTTTGATTTACTGATGCTACTGCTTTAGGGCATGTAAAACAGACAATTTAGGAAAAAATATGACTTGATCAATAGATCAATAGAATCAATAGATCAAATAGAATCATGTAGTATCGACAACTAGCAGCGAGGGTGGTGTATGGGATTGATTTACTGCTTTACTGCCTAGGTATGTAAAAACATCTGACAATTTTAGTAAAATGTTGAAGCTTATAATCAGAGTCAATAGATCAATATGATCACGATGGATAGGAGAGTAGGTTGGCGTGGCTTTGATTTTTACTGATTTTTACTGATCTTATGCTTAATAAAAACGTAAATTTGTGAGTTATAAACATAAAAAGAATAAATGAAATGTTTATTTATTTATTAGTTTATTTATTATTTATTTATTTTCTTTATTTTTATTCTTTTCTTAATGGTACTGAAACGACATTTATCTTTCGAAATCTGCAGCCCAGACATAAACACGTATATATAAGACATTCAATAAGATTCATCAATTACACAGAATATTTAATAACTCGGCACCGCACCGGATGCCAGCACCGCATGCAGGCTGTCAAACTCAACTAACTCCTCTGTGTCAGGACTTCCTCCCTTCCTCATTCCGTCTTCCTTCCTCCTTGCAGTCCTCTTTCCCTCCTTCCTCCTTTCCTCTTTTCCTCCTTCCTTCCTTCCTCTGTTATGCACTCTGTGCTTTTCTTCTTCTTTTTCAACTGGAGACCCCCCTCCGGTGGGTCCCGGTTCAAAAAAATTCCGAATCCGACTCCGACTCGTCTCTAACTCCGACTCCATTACTCAATTTTTAATTTTAGCGCGTCCCCCTTACGGGGGGTCGCAGAGGACCCGTAATCTCGTTCTCCGAACGATGATTACGTTACATATAGCTCGACTATCCTAATTTCACTCGATTAGTTAAGCCTAACATGGTTCTTCAGGGCTAATTTGACCTTGGCGCTAGGGGCAGGCACCCTTAGGGGTGACCTACTGTCACAAAACGCGGCGTGGTGATCAGTTATCACCTACTAGATTAATATACCAACCCGGCAGTGTTGAAGGCGATACCTCTTATTCGTCTAGCGAAAGAGTTGTCGCGGCGACATTGAGGCATCACATTACAACGATTAATCGAATATTAATTATAGTAATTATAATCATGAATGATATTTTCAAGTAAAAAGCAACCAGAAGCCACATAGAAAGGACGATATAAAACAATTATATAGGGGATATTCAGATCACAGATATCGATGCGAACCATCAAAAGATGATCTACGATCATTTTAAAACCTTCGAGAACCAAAATCGGCCCTCGGGGGGAAGGGGGGCTCCGCCCTTTTAGGGGACTAAACCTCCAAAACAAACGGTCTCCAGACCTTAAAAATTCGGTTCACCGACCTTAAAAACCCTGACCTTGACACGTGCCACCCTATAACTTACTTTACGCCGATTCTATATATAGTATATATCATTAATTATATATATATTATATGTTATATAATATTAAAGTATGATATTATATATATATAATACATATATATATATATATATATATATATATATTAAATATATATATGTATATACTAGCAATATATAGATATAGTATATATATATAATATATACTATATTATAATAATATCAATATATAATATACGCTGTGATATATATATACTAGTAAGTATACTATTAATATATATATATATTATTATATATATATATTTATATGTATATTATATTATATATATACTATAATATATAAGTATTATATATACTATAACTATATATATATATAATGTATACTATATATAATATATGATATATATTATATTTATATATATATACTGTATATATATACTAATTATAAGTAATAATATGATTTTTATAGCTTTCATATATAATCTTATATATATATATATATATATATAATATATATATTATATAAATATATATTATATAAAAATTTATATACTATATACTTTAAATAGTTAACAGTATGTTATAATATATATATATAATATATATATTCTATATATTATAGTAATAATATATAGTATATATGTGTATATATAGGATATATATATAGTATTATATTATATTATTATATATATATACTATATATATATTATCATATAATATGATATATGATATATATAGTTATATATAATATATATGATATATATATATACATATATTAATATAGGATATATATATATATATATACAATATATATATATGTATATATGCATATTTAATATATATAAATATATATATATTATAATTATATATATAATTATATTATCATTATGTAATATTATTATATAATTATATACTACTTATATATATAATATATAATATTATATATTTATATATATATATATTATATATATATATATCATATGTACTAGTATATATATATATATAGATATAATACATATATATATACATTATACTATATATATATATTAATATAATTATTTTATAAACTTATATTTTTACTTAAATATATTTTCAAAATTACTATGTATTTTAATAAATAGTATATATATATAATATATATATTATATAATATATAATAGTATATATATATGATAAATAGGTAGATGGAGTATAGGGATTATATATAGTATATATATATATATATATATATATATATAATATATAACTATATATATATGATATATAATATATCCCATCTAACCATATATATATTATATATATATAGTATATATATTAATATATATATTATCAAAGTCTTCCAGGACTTTAAGTTTAGAAAATTCAATCTCGCAGAACTTCAAAGTGTTTGTTAAACTTTAAAATTTGCAACTTGCCATTGCCAATCAAGACTAATTTCCCAGTATTAAAAAAATCATCTGACTACCATGAACTTTGAATCTTGGAGCCGACTCATGCTCGTCCCAAATTACCAGTACCCTACACCGATCTCCATCAAACAACCATGCTTTTTTTCTACTCCCTCCCTGGACATTCATCTATTAACACTTCTATGAAACAATGAAACTCACAATTTTTATCTCTTTTTTCGACAATATAAACTATTTCGTCAGACAATATGTCCAAAGCCCCCTCCGTTCAGTGACAGTTTGAAGATTCTGAGAAGTGCAGTTTTTAGATGCCGCGTAAAAGATTTGATAAAAATTATGTATTAATATTCTTTACCATAAAATAAACCTAAAACTGTCGAGTCAGAGTAAAAAATATTCGATTCTATTCCCGATCGGTAGCCAGAGTATGGAATAATAAGAATATTTTTCATTTCCAATAGAAGAATATCAAGCAGTAGTATGTTATGCCTCACCACCAATTAACATTCATGCACTTTCGGGTTATTTGTAGACTCATCTGTTAGATTTGTTATTCCCTATGGACAGCAAATGGATATTTGTTTCATAATATAATCTTTTAGGATTTTACTAAAATTGAAAAGAACCCATAATTGTTACTTCTCGTTCCGATTTTATCTAAAACTATATTGCAAAGCATCAGAAGTATTCGCCTAACACCGTTTCATGATCGGCCGATCTAAGAAGTTTCTCGGAGTCTCCACAGTAGCTCATTCTACATCATTTAAGCAATTAAAGTAATGTCTTTCATTATATATGTTGCCTTCTGGTTGAATATATTAAGGCATGGGAGTGATAAAATATATACATAACACTAAATACACCTCATTTTATTCAACAAAAAACAATTAGGGGCCTATCCCCTCTGGCTTAATAAAAAATTACAATGTTATTAATCTACTAATTGCGATAAAACTATACATCCATAAAATGATGTCAGAGAAAATATAAATTATAGCACATTGGAAGAAACATGAAAATTTAACAATATAGATAAAAACAAAAATAAATATTTTTGTTCTCCTAATAAATATTTATAAAATTATTCTTTTGAAATTCGTGAAGGAAATCTATAGATTACAAACAACTTTAATCAAGAAATAGATCAGCTGATATTCAAATATCTTTCATTGAAGACATTTCTACTAAGATCTAAGTCACTGAAATTTTCTCGACACAAGCCTATACTAAATAATAATATAATTATAAATAATTAAATAATAATTATAACTATTTTAATAATAAGAATAATTTAACTGGGTAAAATAAATACCGACACTGCTCAGACTACAGGTGTCAATTTCCGACAATCCACAAACTGATTTCATTAATCTTCCAATTAAAGTATATAGTAATAGTAATTTAAACTAATAACAGTTTAAAGTATGACTCCAATATTTTGATTACGTTTTTAATTTACACAAGGCTCTTATAAAAAGGTTTTGTTAAATTTGGCAAAATGGTTGCAGATTTTAATTGGTATGTCTTATGATTTACGAACAGACAGGCACTTGATTCAATATTAATGTTCTCAGTTATCACAATCACCAACAAGCTCAAAGGTAGATTATTAATGATTATATATATTATACTATATAATAATATATAATATTATTATTAATATATTAGATATATATTTTTATATATATATATATATACTATTAAGTTATATATTAATATATCTATTATATATATATACTATATTAATAGGATGTAGGTAACAGTTGGCTGATTTAGGATGGTATGGTTGGGTGTGCATCATCACCGTAACAGTTATATTTAAGCCGATCAAATTTTTAATGTTTGTTTCTAAACATTTAAAAAACAATGATTATATCATAAGGCAATTAAGTAGTTAATTATTAATAGAAATTAGTGAAGCCTATATTTGCTGGCCGTTTAGAAAGAATTTCTTAGGCTAAGTGGTATACTGTTTAAGGGAAATTTATTAATATCATATAATTCAATTTAAGTCCATTTTTATTAAATAATAATCTAACCTTATACTATAAATCTCATAGATCATTAGTAAAGATCCTATTTTTTATGTTTGAGGGAATATTTAGGTAAAGATTAGCTTATAAGTCATAATAGTCAGAACAAATTAAATTTAATTACTATCTTAAACTTAACATTAATTTAGGTTTATTTAAGCCTATTGGATATATGTACGTATTAATACTTGTAATGTATATAATTAAAGGATTGCTTTACACTAAAAGATAATAAAGCAGTACTAAAAAAAATAACTTTATGATATAAACGAATACAACGTAAAGGAAAAATGTATATATGAAAAATTAAAACTCCTGAGATACACGCGATATATATATAAATATAGTATATATATTTAATAATTATATAATATATATATATATTATTTTATATAATATAATATATATATATATATTATTATATTATTTAATATATTATAATATATATTAATATATTACATATATATATATATTAATATTATATATATCATATAGTTAATGATGTTTGATTTCGATATATTTCTGATTTTGGAGTCTTTCCATATAGTTTTAATCTGACCTGATGGCTCATAATCGATATACTTGTCAAAATCTATTTACTTAATAAAATTATCTGTTCTTGATAATCTTCTCCTTACTCAATTTCTGGACTATCCTAGTTATTCTTTAATAATCTGTACTGAATTCTCAAAATTAGAACACATAATGCTTCTGTTCTTCATTTTCTTTTGTTAATCTTCGTTAATTCTTGGTGATTTCTTTAAGTTCATTCAACGCTTAATGTAGATAAAATTTCATCTAATTTTCAAGTGCAAAGCTCTAGTGGAATTTGCACTGTTACACTATTTCTTATCCTCAAGAAATACCTCAGATGCAGTTGGAGGCAATGAGTACTCTACTGTATCCCAGAATCGTTTTGGAGGTGAATTAAATATTCTTTATAGATATATTAACAAGCTTAATTGATTAAAGAAGAAGAAGAAAGACTTGGCATCATTCATAAGAACTTGCAATACTTAAATAGGAAAATTAACCTTTACATATGTTCATATCATAAATTACAACAGCACCCTTAAGTGCTTTGACAATTTAACTTTAAAATTAGGTATACACAAACTACTAAACTAAACTACTAAACTAGCTAATTTTGTTTTAGTCATAACATTCAGTTTATCCCACTTAATTAAGTAACTGTAAATAACGTAAACCGCCTCCAATTTGGGTTATTGATCAAATTAACTTATAGATGGTCTTCAATAACACCATATCCAATGTTGTCAATAACTGTGTAGATCGCTAATACCCCAACAACTTCTGTGGCAAACATTTCGTTAACATAATAACAAACTCTTCTATTATAGTGAATAGAATACTTTAATTCATAATCATAGGGATGGACAATGCTCTTTCTTAGTGTTTCTTCTCGTGAGGGCGCCTCTCTGGAAGGCTCCCTCCGTCTTCTATGCAGAAATATAAAGAAATTTAGTATAGTGTCTTCATATCAAAGCATCTATTGTGTAAAATAAATTAATTAGTAGATTGTATCATGTCCCCGTGAGAAATCGCCTTTCTACAGAAAAGCGTGTGTGAGAATACTCTCTTCAAGCCAATTTCAGTATCTCTTGCCTCTGCAAAAAAGACAAGAAATCATCCTTTGTCGAATTTACAGTATGCTCGTGTCTAGCATATCTATATGTCTTTCTTAATGAAGGGCACAGACCAAGTATCTTGTAGACTATAATATCTCCTAATGTTAACTGGCCAAACGAGTAGCTATGCTTATAACAGTTTAATCTTATTAGCCTTCTTTCTTGTCTCTTGGTAAACGTGACAATTTTGTGATATTTAGTGCAATACCTGAGCATCTATATTGTTCGTTTATATCCTTTTGTCGTGTGTCCAAGCATTCACTGATTATCTAACTCTTTCATATTCTAATAGTCTAATATAATCAAACAGGTTCTTAAATTCTATTTGTATCTTTGTGCCAACTACCGTACTCATCCTAGTTATTGTTATCAGTGTTGATGTTATAGTTAGGGACTATTTTTTATGTTGCAGTTATTGTTGCTAGAACTGTCGATACTGTTGTTGTATAATCTTTATATTGTTGAAATTATTATCTTATTTTAGGATAAAATGAAATTTCAAGTACACTTTTATTTACTAATGTACGCTCGCTTGCTAAATTAATTTCTGCCTCTTTCTTTGCACTTTTCACTTGAATGATATTTAATTCATTTCTATTTTTCTCTTATAATTTTCTAAATCAATCTCCCTATTACTTCCCATTATTTAGATATTTCATAAAACATCTGCGATGACCTTGACATAACACTAATCTTAGTATTTTAGTAGAGTATTCCAAATAGATTGTTTCATCCTCTCAGCTACTTAATGGTAGTTATATATATAAAAATACCATACTGATCGTGAATTATACGACACCTGTGATTTCTGCTTTAAAATGTTATCACATGATAAAAACAGTTTTGGTGCTTATAAACTCTTATCCAGCTCATATTATATTAAGATGTCTCATCGAAATTTGGTTAGAAATATATATCCGCTACCTTATTCAAACCATATCTATGATCTATTTCCTTGAATTATAACTTGCAATTTGGTTCACCATCACCTTAGGAATATCACATTCCATTAACTGGATATTTAATTAATATTATATTATGCAGTAAACTATTTAATCATAAATTCTCCATCAACTATATATCTTACTAACCCCATATATACTTTCTTTAAGTTATTATTAAGTGTATTCTGAAATACGGTCGGTCTCAATAGCTTTTTTGTGTTGTAGGTTGGGTGAAGAGTAGAATGCTCAAAGAAAAGTGTAGTCTCGGCTTATTCTACTTTTTTTTAGTTACAAAACTAACTTGGTGATCACCATATTCGACACAGAATGGGCGGCAGGGTGTGGGAACGCCCCAGTGGAAACCTTGAAATTGCACATTAATGCCCAGCCGTATAACCTTATCTTCTCTATTTGTTAGCATTAGTCTACTTGACCTTTTCCAAACTCTCAATAATTATTTATTTAATTATTAAAAATTTTTGTGCTTTTCTTGACTCTGGAGTGGTTTCGTCCATCCGTTGTCTTTTATATCCGTGTGATCTGGTTATTTCCAATAAGTCTCTCCTTTGATGTATTTCGCTGTTAGGGTGTAATTAGGATACCATTCTTTATATCGAGGGAACTATGTGCATGGCAACTTTCTCTCGTGCTTCTATTTGGTGCTGGCATTTTAGAATGGTCAGATTGCGGGTCGTTTACTTTCTTTAGATTTCCGTTTTTAGTATATTCTTACTTGGTGTCCGTTGCACGGGTCCTTCTCGGATAGTTCTGTCTTAGACTATTTTAGTCCAGAATATATAGGATTTGTTGGTGATTTCTTCTGCCTCTCGAGAATGCTAGTGGCCACTTCCTGCCTTTATTTTTATTTGCTTCTCTTTGAACCTTAAAGACTGAGTGTGATATGTATTGTTTTGAACCTCGTAGCTTTTGATCCGTGCTCCCTCTGTATCCAGTCTTGCTCAGAGGGCGCGTGCTATAGACTAGTCAGCGAACTGACTATATACGCGTCATTTTTGAAATCTGCGCAGTGAAACTGTAGAGCATGACGAGTTATGGTGTTCTCAATCCCGTTAATTATTGTCAAACGTCTATTTTTTTTCTGACTACTAGAACATGATTTGTTCTTCTATATAAAATGCGTTTGTCGATATCTTATGGGGTATTCTGATGTTCAATTCTTTTTTCTGGGATTGAGCACATAATTATGGTTAAAATAAGTTTTGCTGTCTCTCCTCTTACACTTCGTGCCAAGTCATTTTCCGGACGGCACAAATGCCGTTTTTCCTCCCACCTATGTATGCTTTAACTCGGTTTCCTCCCATGAACTTTTGGTTCTAATTCCACAATTCCACCTTAGATGAAACCGGTGGCTGCCCTTCCTTCTTTGTCGATAGCACCCCCCTCCGATGCCAACTCATTCTGTCTATAGCTTAAGTTGTAATTTCTTGCTAAGATGATATTTTATACTCTCTTCTTCTGTGTATCTTCATTATATGATGGGAAGACGTGTACTGGATCTGAAGAATGTAAGGTCTCTCGTGTGGTTCTCTAGATTTTGTGATGTGTCATCGCTGAGCTCTACCAGACTCTGCCTTGGTAAACATTTTCGTCGTGCTGTCTTAGGTCTACTCATTCTTCTTCCCATTCCTTTCTGAAGGCCGTTCGCCCATTCAGTCTATGTACACGATAAAAATTGGGAACCACCTCTCAGTGAAAAATTTTGGAAACATTCTCTAATTTTTTAAAACTGCTTAATTTCTGATTTGCTATGTTGTGATATCATTTCGTAGAACACGTTCTACTAGCGATCTTACGAAAGTAATAAATGAAGCAAAATAAAGTTTGAAGAAAAGATGAAACTAGCGATCTTCTTCTTTCTTTTCTCTCTGGTCTTGGGGTCCTGACCCCTTCTGCACTTATCGGTGAATCTTTTGTTGGACGGTGGGTTGGGACATATCGTTACGCTTCTATAGGAATAAATGACCAACAAATCTTTATTTTGATTTTAAACTTATTCCTCTCGGTGTCCTATCCTTCTCTCTCGGTGTGATCTCTCTGATTTGTCCTTCCGATCGACTTTAGTAGCCGTTGTAGAGCCGGTCACCCTTCATCTTTAAATGCTTTAAATAGTGGTGCTTCTTCCTTTGCGGTCCCTTCACAACTATTTTTCTGCTTTTCATTAATGATCTTCTGCTCTATTACTGTTGCCCTATCCAACCCTATGCCAGCTTTACTCCACCTTCATTTACTCAGTATCATTTTGATAAGATGTCCAACCTCACGGCAAGTTTATGGCTTCATTGAGTAGTGTGAGAACGACCTTGAGCAAATAACCTCTCACTTCTTTCTTGATTTCATAACGACAGGGTCATTCGAAAAGGACATTATTGTTTTTCACATGCCGCAAAAGCTCAATTCCTTCATCTTTCTACATTCGAGGGATATATAATTCTTCACACAGCTTTGTATAACATCTTTTGCTCCTTATACTACTTTACCTATTAATTGGGAGACTCATCTTCTTCTCTCTCTCTCTCTCTCTCGCTCTCATACTGTATATAGATATATCGTGAGTCGGTATGACTATTTCCAGTCAAATTTGTTCACGATACCAATCATGCTCCACAACTATGCAGGGTGACCTAATTTTGTGTTAAGGAGTAGACTCACTCATACACCTCTCCTATAAAGATGGTGGAGGTTCGGCTTGTTCATCTTAGATCAACTTCCCTCGCGAACTTATGCGTTAAACTGACTCTTCAAATCTCTGTCTACACCGCTTGAACTTGCCTTTGAACGTAAAGACGTATGTTAGTCTTTTTAATGATGTAACTTTAGTTCGCAGTTACAGCGGACGACACTCGCTTCTCCGTCCTCTCTCTCTCCTCCCTCCTCTCACTTTCTGAACTACTCTCTCATCGTACTCTCTCTGCGGGGAATATACTTACTATTATATTAATAATAATCATATAGTGATCAAGTATATATATTTATATATGGTTACAGTTTGCTATAATTTTATATTATTTTATTGTAATTTATATATATAACTAGTATATAAATATTTATTTATATATTTCTAATTATATAATTATTTACTTAGATATATATATCTAGTACAGATGTTTGGTATAATAATACTTAGCAGACAATCGCCCTGATCCAACATATTCCAATCATCCGCTTATGTGTGGAAGAACACGAAATTCCGCTTTGGGTATGGGCTTCTGGTTATGGTCGTAGAAACGCGAGCTCTTTAAATAGGACCAACAGGTTGGGATTAGTATTGGATTGGCTGCCCACTAGCCACGTATAAAGCATTATACTTTTGCCAAGGAGATTGTGAATGCAAGCTCCGTGAGTAGAAAGTCGTAGATCGCTCAGTAACGCCCCTTCTATCTATTCGAGAAGAAATGTCTATGCTTCTACGTATTTGAGGTGTTAACAATGGGAATATCAGATAGGTGTAACATAAATAATATATTGAGGAATTTATAGATGTACGAAGAGTATGGTTGATGGCTAATGTATTTAAATAAAATGGCTAAATTTTTTTTTCTCGATGTGACTGAATCAAAGATGAAAGGAAACGGTTGTATGAAGTTAATGAGATTGGGATCGTTCGTGGTTTGTTGATAATTGAATATGTTTTTTGTGTATTAGGTAAAAGGATTATATTTATGATAGAAGAGAGAGTGTGGAGAAGAGAAGCAGTAGCGTATAAATTTGGTGAATGATATGGTGACCTGTGATAGGTACAAAAGCTTTGTAAGCATTTGAGATTGTGTGTGATTATAGATATTTGTACTATTAGAATTTAACATGGATAAATTAAATTAGTTTTGAATAAAGGTCATACAATTAATGTGTTGTTATTGGTGACGTATGGGCTTCATCTGAGTTAAATGTTGAAAGAGAGTGCCATTATTTTAAGATTACCTACTTTAGTGGATTACATTATGAAACGATATGTTTACGATCGGAATCAGTCGTGAAGTATAGTAAGGTAAGCATTCAGATTGTATTGTGTTAGGTATATAAATAGTTGACCTTTAATGAGTTGGTAATGAGATGGATATAATAATCAAAATATACTTCTACACTATAAAGAATAGCTTAGAATATATATATTATATTATATAAATATACAGGTAGCTAGATATTTGGTATGAGTGTCTACTAGGGGAGAATGAGATAATGTGTGGGGAGAATGTGATTTAATATTCTGTATAGGTGGCAAATATGTTTTCAGTAATATAATACTTTCTATTTAAACTTCATAAAGAGGTAAGCTATTTAATAAAGTTATGACTCTAATATGATTTATAGGTGTATAGCTTAAGATAGTGATGGTAAATTTAACGAAGTAATCAGTAATATACGATATAAAGATTTTATATATAGGTATAGTGTATTAGTATTTACGAGTGATTAGTAAGTATATGTTGAAGTTCTATTGTAGTTTGAGTATGTGTATAAAATGAATGAAGGGGTTAGGAATTGGGTTATTGGATCTTTCGGATCATAAAGATTATTATTTATGTTTATATATGTTAATGTATAAATTAGAGTTGTCTTCGAATGTGCAATGGTAATGTATATATATATAGTACGCTATAAAGGTAAAGGTATGAAATTTATTAAGGAAGGAAGTGGTAACTTTAGATATTTAAGAGTGAAAAGATTAAATAATAAGTGGATAACAATACTATATATGTAATAAGGAATAAACATTTAAGAGCGGTTTTGCGAATATAGAATTCTAGGTTGTACTGAATGTGAACACGTCGAATATCAATAATACAAAAGGCGTGGCAACAGAAACTTGAAGAGACATTCTGTAACAAACGGCATCAAATAATAACTATTTTAAGGAATATGGAATATTAACAAAAAGTTCCTTGTTGTTGCTTCAGTTTGGATGAGTTTTATGTTTACAAAAACTTCGTTTCTCCACGTGTTTCCCATTGGAGTTTTCCAAATTAAAAATTTTAAGGCTACATCTCTCTTGCCACTCTAAGATAAAATTTATTTGTGATGTTTATTTACGTCTTAAATCTACTAATTATCTTAATCTCATTTTTAGGTATTTTGAATGTTCATCACTGTAATTGACTTCTTCAAGTTCTCACTATAAAGACCCGGTGAACCTGCCATCGTTGCCATAGTAGTTAGTGAAGATTCCTACTTTAATTCATTATCATGTAGAGATGTTTCCAGCATGAAGGATCTTTCCTTACCTAGAGAAGTTCTCCCTCCTAGAATAGGGCTATGCCCGTGAAGTGTGAACTTTTTACTAATAAAAAAAACAACTTTTTTTTTTTTAAATGAAAAATTGCAATAATTTTTTTTCAAAGAACATCAATATCTTTTTTTCCATTTACTCCAATCATCTTCCAATAATTGTCTACTGTGATTGGAATGATTACAGCTTTAGGCAGGAGGGGACTGGAGTGCGGCACATATAATTTAAATGATTATCTCAAGCATAAAAACGTAAATTCCCCAATGTTTGTTTTATTGCGTATTAATAACTTTCAATAACGTTATCTATCCTTGACTCCACCATGTGTTACTCTTTTATTTATAAAAGCAACCGCTACAGTGGCTTAATCGGTAGAGCGACAGAGTCGCATGGCAAGGGCCCGGGTTCGATCCTTAGTCCGGAACCTAAGGTAAAAAATTACATAAGAGAAAGTTCTCCCTCTAGAATAGGGCTATGCCCGTGAGGTGTGAACTTTTTAATAATAAAAAAAAACTTTTTTTTTTTTTTTTTTTAATAAATGAAAAATTGCAATAATTTTTTTTTTCTACTTATGCCGATCAGGGTGAAATTGTCGTGGGAGATAACACATTTTTTTTTAGATAATTTCTTTGTCATTGAAACAAATTTTCAAAAAAAAAAAAATTTAAATTTTTTTAAATTTTTCTTTTGAGTATACAAAAAAAATTATCAAAGTAAAAAAGATGTATCTCGTCAGACTATACAAGCATTGTAAATTTGATGTTGATCGGATGAGTAAAAAATAATATATCAATATTTCACTTATTAAAAAAAAAAAATTGAAAAAGTGAAATATTGATATATATATTCTTTACTTATCCGATCAACAACAGATTTTCATGGCTTGTAGTCATGCGAGATACATCTTTTTTACTTACATAATCTTTTGAATACTCAAAAGAAATTTGTTTTAAAAGCGATTTCTCAAATTTTTTTTTTTATAAAAATTTGTTATAAAGGACAAATCTAAAACTACTTCATTACAAAGAAAATTATCTAAATAACAAAATGTGTATCTACTATACGACTACATATCTCTGAATTGCACCCTGATAGCATAGCAGAAAAAAAAATTATCTCAATTTTTCAATTAAATAAAAAGCAAAAAAAAAGTAGGTTTTGAATTTCGAACATGCTGAGGCACAAATTTTAAATATAAAAAAACTGTTTTCATGTTTACTCCTTAAGGTAATAATATTGATACCCATATCACTACTGTATATTATCCAAGTTGAAGTCTCATTTCGAAAAAATTATATAGGTAAAGTTGATAGCAAACAAATGTCAAAAACATAGGTTTTCTAAAAATGAAAATTCGGAGAAAATGACTACAGACACAGAAAACACGCACGATAACACGACTGTATTTAGAGTTCAGAAAAGCATCCCAGTTTGCTTTTTTTTTTATCCTGAGATCACAGTTGTCTGATAATTAAGAATTTTATATTCCAAATTTTATAGTGGGGGTTAAAAATGGGGTTTTGTTGGCTCCAAAATTTTAGACCTTCTGCTCTTGAGGAGAGTATTCCGTGACTTCATCCATTCTCTACACATTTCTCAACTACTCATTCTTTTCCAATCTTAAATCTAATGACCCATAATCATATATGCTCATTTCTACTCTCACACATTAAGCGCAACTATCTTGGAAAGAAGAAATACCTTTTTCTTTTATTTTATTCCATATATATCTATATATATTAATATATTATATATAATATATATAATATATATATATATTATATATAATATTATATTATATAGTATAGATATTAAGTTATAAGTAAATGTAGTTTATAATAATATAAAATATATATAATATACGTATATATATATAATATATATAGATAGCAAATAATAATTACTTTTAAAAGCTCTCAATTATTTGTTAATGGGGAAGAAACGTCATTTTTCGATTCCATCTAATTACTCGTCTCCTTTTTAATAATTGAAAAAAAGGGAAATTCCCTTTTTACTGAATGAATTTATTATTATCATCTAATTATTGATTAAGAGTTTTTAATGGTTTATTGGTCTCTGGCTTGTCTCTTTATAGCGAGTCGTCCTTAAACTATAGTTGTACCGTTTTACTAGCATAATGAAATCGTTAAAAAGAGATATGTTCCGCATAGTAGTAGTAGTATAGTAAGTATAGGACTAGTAGTAAGATAAGTACAGTAGTAAAGAAGTACGATGTCACACGCTAATAATAATAATAAAAATATAATAATAAAATAATAATAAATAATAATAATAATAATAATAATAAATGAATAATAATAACAATAATATATAATAATATAATAATAAATCAAATAATAAAGCGGAATAAATAACATGATGAAATGTACATTGTAGACATCGCATAACCTAATGATGCTCGGTCTTCCCCAAAACTTTTTACGCATTGTTCTAGAATTGAGATTATCTGTCGAGGTAAAGTATTAAAAAACTACAAGTAAATAAATGAACACACCAAAAAAAAATTATCACATAAAGTTAGAACATATCAAAAATATTAATATAATGTAAAATCAGAAAGGAGGATAAAAAAATCTAGGAGACTAAACGTTCTCGTGCTCAGTCTCACACACAGAGCACCACCAGAAAAAGGAATAAAATTCATCATTGGCAGCACATACCATATCTAGGTTAAATAATTTTTATTAAGATAGGAAATATAATAAGTTAAAATAAAAAATTATAGAAATAAAATATAAAATATTTAATTAATAATTATATAATATATAAAGTATTTATATAATAGTATATATTATAGATTTTAGCCTATATATTTTTTACAGACACTTATATATATTTATATGTGATTTAATATATATATTATATATGTATAACAATATAATATATATATTAGGGCATTGTTATTGACCGGAATATGAGCTTTTCTTATTTAAAATATTTTTGCACTTTTAATTTATAATTTATTATTTAATAAAACATAGAAATAACTATATTTATATAATAATAATAATATAATCACAAGAGGTATATAACCGCACCGATGGCATAGGTATAGTTACGGGTATACATCTACTCGGCCTATTATGTATATATATATTATATTATATATATATATTATATATATATATTAATATATTAATATATACCGGGGAACTTCCCCTCCGGGGTATGAAACTTCCCCCCCTCCGTCCCCCATCGGCTCGAGCCTCCTGGAAAACTACGTATATATACACCCCCGCTCTTTTGGTATTTATGGGTAATCCTATATATTAGCGGTAGGTGATTCTTAATACCTAAGCTATACCCTCCCGCTACTTAGGGGTATGGTAATAAAAACGTCCCCACCCTGTGTTCTACTGTCCAGCCGCGGGTCGAACTTAACGAGACCCTCACTTTGGCCGTTAGAGTACTTTACAAATAATATATATATTATACATGTCCCCCTGCTCCTTAATAAAAATAGCAATATTTATTTTAATTTATTTATTTATTTTTTTTTTTTTACCATTTTTCCTAAACTAAAATTTTACCAGGTTTCCAAAAATGTATTCTTTTCGCTGTAGCTATTGTAGTTTTTGAGATATTGATTTTTTTTTTTTTTTTTTTTTTTTTTTTTTTTAATACATGTTTTCGCGCAATAAAATTTTTACCAGGATTCCAAACATGTATTCCTTTTCCCTGTAGCTAATGTAGTTTTTGAGATATGGACCGATTGATAGTTTCTCTGGCTTAAACCAAATATCACCTATAATATATTAATAATATATAATATATAATATATATAATATATATATATATATATATATATATATATATATATATATATTATATATATATATATATATATTATTAATATATATATATATTATATATATATGGTAAAGGTTTACATTAACGCCCACACAGAACGGGAGCTTGGGATCAAAAAAAATTTTTCACAGTGTAGCCTCTATGATACATAAATAAAAGTTTAAGGGTCGAAATGAAAATTTTTTTTTTTCCTGACCTGACTAACCTAACTTAACCTAAAACAAAAATTAAAGAAAAACTATATATAATTTAGCCCCTAGAACAGGTAAAAAAAAAAAAAAAAAAAAATTCATTTCGACCTTAGAACATCTATATGTATCATAGATGCTACCTGTAAAAAATTTTTTTTTTTTTTTGATCCGAGCTTCTCCGTTCCGTGTTGGCGTTAAGTAACTTTGTCCATATATATATATATATTATATTATTATATTTATTATATATAATATATATATATATATATATATTATGATATAATATATATATATATTATATATAATATATATATAATATATATATATATATATATATATATAATATATATAATATATGCCAGCCTCTAGAAGAAGCCACAATCCGTATCTCAAAAACTACAACAGCTACCGCAAAAAAGGAAAATACGACATTGCTGGAATCGCTGGCAAAATTTTACCGGAGGAACTGTAAAAAAAAAAAAAAAAAAAAAAATTCATATCTCGAAAACTAACAAAAAAGCTACAAGGGAAAAATGAAATACATTTTTTTTGGAAATTCCTTCGTAAAATTTTGGTTAGGAAATGAAAAAAAAAATTACAAAAGATTGCTAACATTTTTTTTTGAGGGGGGGGTGCTGGCACAATTAGTATATATATGTATATTATTTGTAAAGGGTAATACACGGCAATTTAGGGGGCTCGAACCGCCGATGGGGAACACAGGGGGGGACGTTTGCCATCCATAACCCCGTAGGGGAGGGGCGGGAGGAACCCCAGCGGACACTCAAATACCCAAAGAGCGGGGTCCGGAGACCCCTTCCAAGAGAGGGGGAATTAGTCCAACCCCGTAGTTCCCACGGAAGGCCGAGAGACCCCGACTCCTGCCATCG
>JABUQX010044886.1:17500-40000 GCA_015478945.1 Trachelipus rathkii | reverse complement strand
ATAATAATAATAATGTGTGTATTATTAATATTATTATATTATTATTAATAATAATAATAATAATAATAATAATAATAATAATAATAATATTATAATTATAATTATAATTATTATTATTATTATTATTATTATTAGTAATAAATAATATGTATTATTATTATTTTAATGTGTGATTTTTATTAATTGTCATAATTTAAATTATAATATTAGCCAAATTTTTTTTGTCAACAAGGAAGTTTACGTGTGGGTATATACCTACATCGTAATATAAAGTGTCTATTTTGTTAAAAAGTGTAAATATTATTATTATTATTATTAGAAATTATTAAAATTTATTGTCATAATTCTTTTTTTTTTTGCAACGTTTATTTAGCATATAACGATGAAAATAAAAGTTCGTAATTTTGATTTTGGAAAAATATCACGTTCCATTTTCCATTGGGAGTCGGGAGTCGATTGTTGCTAAATTCGACTCTGGGAGTCGGTTGTTTGTAAAATCGACTCTGGGAGTCGGAGTCGGGAGTCGAGTTATTTTTTCTCGACTCCCTATCCCTGATATATATATATACCAAGGATTTACTTGCACCAGACACATTCCAACTATTCATAACTTTCCTACTACATTCTACATCATCCATTCCATTTTCATCCAACGTATACTGTAACCTAAATATTTAAATTCAGATACTTGTTCCAATTGCTCACCATCCAACATGATTTCACAACATGGACTCTACTCACCCACTACTATCACATATTAAATAGCCATGGAACATAACAAATCCCTGCCTCATTCCACTATTAATATTAATTCATTCATTTTTCACTTCATTTATTCTTACACAAATTTCACTATCAACAAATACTTTTGATTCCATTCAAAAGCCTACCACCTGCCACATAGCTTTATTATTAATCCTGTCATACACTTGTTGCAAGTTCATAAAATCTAAATACAATTTCTTCTTCTCTCTCATTCTTTCAAGGTGAAAATTTGATATACACATCTTATAAATGCACCTTGTTTTTTCACCAATCATTTTCTCAAAACACTATTTCAATCAAAATACCAGCTACATCTTCCATATAACACTCAATAAACTATTCCCTGATAGTTCCCCTTATCTCCATTACCTTTATTTAAGGGTACTAATACTGCTTTCCTCCAATCTTTTGGAACTATACCCTCCACAAACTCTTTATTGCACAACTTAATATCCATATCCAGTCAATCACGATCTTGCATCCATTTTTGACAATTTCTTCAATAACTTCATCTATACCTGCTGATTTACCATTCTTCAACTTTCTCACTCTACCTATTAATTCCTCCATGGTAATCACCTCAACCCAAAAATCTCTTTCCTCTTACACCATCAAACCCACCAACATTCACTATCACCTCTTTATTACTGTCAATGTTATGCAGATATTAAAAGTGTTCCCTTCACACTCTCTTAACATCCCTTTCATCATTTATGAAAGCCCCATCCCTATTCACCATTTTATGAAGATTTCCCTTGTATTTCCTTCCAGAAGAACCTCCTATTCCCTTGTAAGTCCTTATTCATCCTCCTTCCAAACTGTTATAAATAGTAAAAATTATGAGGTTCTTCACCTAGGTTACTCAAATAAATGTTTTATCTACGATATGAATGGGGATTGGCTTGAGTCTGTGGACCTCTTATGAAAATGATTTAGGTGTGGTTATGAGCAGTGATTTGATAGTAGTTAATCAGTGTTTGGAAGCAAGGAATAAAGCTAATAAGATGCTAGGCATAATAAATCGCAATGTTGTTTACAGAGCAAGGAAGTTATAAGTAAGCCTAAACTGTAAAAGAACAATGTTAAAGTACAGTATCAAGTTTAGTGCACAGAAACTTACTACCCTTATTTATATGAACTTAAGATATGCTGTTGAGTGAAACATATAAGGCCCAACAGAGGATGATTTCCTGGGTTTGAGGTAGGCTATGAAGAGAGCTGAAGGGTTGAGAGTGTTTTCTTGCCAAAGGTGTTTCTCTGAGGGGACATGATACAAGTCTCACAAAATATTGCATCATTGCTAATACATAGATCAATAAATTCTTTATGAGTGTAGCACAGACTACGGAGACCAGGGGGCATAGTAGGAAATAAGAAGAAAGAAAGCATGCCATCTTGATGAAATTATGAAGAAAGCATTCATTCAGTAATAGGGTTGTTAGATTTTTTGGAATGGTTTGCACAGGAGGTTGTTGAGTGCGACTCACATTTAAAAAGGGATTGGATAGGTATATGGATGTTTGGGATCACAAGTACTGTTTTGAATTAAATAAAATTGGCCGGTTTGAATTGCCTAAAGTAGTTATTGAGGTTAGCAGCATGTGTTTCTATAAGGGTGTAAGCTTGTAGTGTGTGGTTAGCATGTACTTTGTAGTTTTTTTGGTTGTAGGCTTTTTGTTATACTATGTAAAGTTATTAAACAGTCCTAAATTTTTATTTTTAAGCATGTTTTTAGACTTCGGTATGTATACTATGTAAGTTTGATAAGACCTAAAAGATGTTTTGTGGATTTGCATGAACATGTGGTTTGGTGATTGGTTCTATTGACTTAACTGGGACAGTCTCGATAGGCCCATGTGGATTCTTACTGTCTTTATTTCTATTGTTCTAATGTTAATTTATGTTTTTTTTTTTCTTCCTACATATGCAACTTTGTTTTCCTTTATTCCTCCATATATATTCCATACACATTCCATTCAAAACCTCATCATTGGCTTTTAGCCCACACAATCATGACTCTTATTTACTTTTAACCATTTGCATCACCTGCACGAGGTAATGACTAGGGAGGAGTAAATAGGTAGAGTGAAAGAAGTTGAAGAATGGTAAATCCAGTCATGGTATAGAATTTTTGGTTAAATGATCAGAATGGAGTAAGAGATTGTGTAACAAAGCATTTGTGGAGGGTGTAGTTCCAGAGGACTGGAGGAGAGCAAGGAGAGTAATGAACCTTGAATAATGGTAAAGGTGAAAAGGGGAACTAAAGAAACTACAGGAAAATTAGTTTATTAAGTGTTGTAGGGAAGATATATACTGGTATTTTGGTACAAAGTGTCAAGTGACTGAGGTGTTGATTGATGAAGAACATGGGCTATTTAGAAGTGGTAAAGGATGTATAGATTAAATTTTTACTTTTGCTCAAAGGAGTGAGAAAATGAGAAGAGGATGGTGGTTGGTTTTGATTCATATATATTGATAGTGAAGTGTTTGTAAGAATAAATGGAGAGGGGGGAGTGAATGGTTTAATATTAATAGCAGAGTGAGGCAGGGTTGTGTTATGCCTCCATGGCTAGGTCTATTTAATTTGTATATGTATGGGGAGGGTGTTGGATTGATGGATAATGGAATAAAATGGAGGGTACCTTGCTTATTGTAAGCAGATAGTTTAACTTTGTGCAGTGAATCAGCAGAAAGTTTGAGATGATTGGTATAACGTTTTGGTAGTGTGTGTAAAGGAGGGTTTTGAAAGTAAATGTAGAGTAGAGCAAGTGTGAAATCATGTTGGATAGTAGGCAACAGGAACAAGTATCAGAGTTTAAATATTTAGGCTAAATGTTTGATGAAAAGGGACAGGTGATGATTGTAGTGGAAAGGTGCGAGTGGTGGGGAAATGGCTGGTGCAATTAAATCTTTACTGAATGGAAGGAGATTAAGTCTTAATTGTGCTAAAGTTCTGCATGAGGGTATGATGTATAATAGGGAAACTATGGTGTGGAGTAAGGGGTACAGATCTAAGTTGCAAACTGTTCAGATGGATAATCTTAGGGGCAAGTGAAATGGGAAAAGAAATGATAAAATGAGGAATGAGGCATATTACTGATTTTTAGGGAGTATTATTAATGGTGTGTAAAAGAAGAGGTGGGAATGAGAAAATACATGTTGAGTATATTAAGGTGGTTTAGTAATATGGAAAGGATGATAAGTCAATTGGTTAAGCAGGCGTATACTGGTGAGTGTTGGAAGGAAAGGAATAAAAATTTAGCACAAGTAAGAAGAATGGTGCATAATAAGGGCAAATGGTGGGGCTTGTGAGGGGGCATGGTAGTTGATCTGGTCAGGGGATGAACCCTGACCCTGATTAGATCCAAAAGTGACTGTCAAAGTATTGTGAGCTTCCAGGGCATATTTCGACACAACGGTGATGAATACACAGCACTTAGGAGATATGAGGAAAGATTTGTTGGAGGGCTTTTCTTCAACAGATTACTAATTATTAAGCTGCTTTTCTTCTTTTTCTGGTGCGCTGTTTGCACACTCTGCCCCCGGATCTGGGGAACCAGGGGCAGCTGATATATATATATATATATATATATATATATATATATATATATATATATGTAATATATATATATATATATATATATATATATATATATATATATATATATATATATATATATATATATATATATATATATATATATATATTATATAAAAATAACTATATATATATATATATATATATATATATATATATGGAAAAGTATATAACCTCAAATAAAAAAATTTTAAATATCAACTGAAAGATAAACATTTGACAATTAAAACATTCCTGCAACATTAAAATATTTATTCCGTATGTTAAACTAATAAAATAAATTTTATAATAATAAATTTGAAGTATATATTCGAACGCAAAAGAATTTTACCTGTATTTCCACATTTTGTCCAGGAGTTTGCTGAATATCATACTCTCCAGATACTAACACATCTTTATGTATTTCTTCTCGTAAACATTTCTGACCATTTGGTTGTAAATGAAACATTACTTGAAAAGACTGAGATATTAAATTATATATAAAAAGAAACTGTAATACTAATGAATATATACTAGCCATTTTTTATTCTAAATTTGAAACTGAAAAGAGAAATAATTATGCTAACAAATTTAATTACATTATTTAAAAAATAATACCATAGTATCTCCCAGGGAATGGAGAAGAAAGGATTTCAGATCTAAGAGAATGTGTGACCATGGAGAGAGAGGTGGTGGTAGTGACTATTGCTACCCTGAACTCATATATGGTATAATTAGAACCAAATTTTCTCATTATAAACACATGTAGCGTCGGGCGGGGTGACCGGGCCCACCTCTTTTAGAGGGGTGATTCGGTCCACTCTAAATAAAATAAAAAATAAAAAAAAAATTTTGCTCATTTAATAGCCACGCAGTAGTACTATACGTTTTATTCAGATCATCTTTAATTATAGAGAGTTTTTATATTTTTAAAAAATGTAATTTTAGTCAAGCGATTAGGTACAAATGCCCTTTAATTAGAATTTCACTTTTAGAAAAATATGAGTTTTTTTAACTTTGTTATAAAATGAAAAATTGTGAATGGATTTTAATTATTTTTTCCGTGTATACACTAGAGTATGTTAGCTTTAAACTGGCAAAGTAAATTTTTGTATCTGATTCTACCTTAACGTTTGAGCTTAAGGTGGCCTAAACACGGGTGTCATTGTGATAGCTTCTGAGATACGTGTTTCATCCCGCTCCGGTCTGCACGATGAATTATAATCTGGATATTGTGATTATGGGTGTGTAATTGCGGATACCTCTACCATAGGTGTGCGTGTATTTTTGCCTCTAACATTCTATTACGACTACTTATTGAATCATTTGTTGATTCATGCTAGTAAAGATTTAATATCTGAGGAAATTTTATTAATAAGAGATATAAACATATTTATTATACCTCGAGTAATAAGAATCTATATTATACATAAAATGGAAGATAATAAATCAAGAATGCCTTCAATAATCATAAAGAATTTGAATATGATCACTAGTCTTTTCCAAAAGAGTAGTCAAAGGAATTATATTTGAGCAGGAGGCGGCGCTATGAAATCGGTGTGCACAATCTCAAATAATATATTTCGCCATTCTTGGCTAATTCTTTCTAATGTTTATCATTTATTGACATTTTTATTACTCTAACATTCACCCGTCCTTCGATAAGTGTACGAGTAAAATCCAAACATTAACGCATCACAATATATGTATGCCTAGCCTAAAGATCAATAAATATTATTAACACTAAAAATCTCATAAAATGAGTCAAATATGAAGAAAAAATTTTTATAATCGAAGTTGATTAGTACACTTTTTTAATGATTAACAATCACAAAAGTCTATGGTATATTAGGAATGAAGCTTAAATATTTGTATATATATTCATCATTATTATTTATAGTTATTTTATACTTATTTATTTATTTATTTTCTGATGGACTTTAAATTATGATTTATTACCTACTATTTGGCCTTGAATTTCAGAAGAAAAAAGATTAAGCAAAAAAAGTGCATTAGGTGAGATATAGTTGTGGAGAACTAAAAAGTGCATTATGGGAAAGTCGGGAGACTCCAAGTCACCCCACCCAACGCTATAGTAACATGAAATTATAATATGCCATTGAACGTTTACTCAAACCTAGGGTGTCTACTGAGAGCCAATCTGTGTTAGTAGTGGTGATTATTAAAATATTAATATATATAAAACAAATTTACAATATTTTAAAATTTATAAGTTAGGTATCAAATAGTTTTCTTCATATATTTCTTTATAAATAATATTTTATATGAATATTTAGAATTAAATAATTAATATTATTATTATAGAATTACAAATTTTATGTAAGATAATAAATATATTAAAGATAAATTATAACTGAAACAGTTTTTTCATTATCTTTATTTTTTTAGATTGTATATTAATATTAATATAAGTTAATTTTATAATAATAATAATAAATACATAATATTAGTATATAAGCGATATTAAAATAACTTTAGTACCAAGTTATTTTATTTATATTATATACATATTTTTTATAATATAATTTAAGTTATGACAATCAATTTCATTTATTTTGAAAATATTAAGTAAATTGATAATAATTTAACATATAAGAGTTCTTCTTTGGGGGATGGGACCTCGGACCTACCTCTGTGAGTAGCAGATAGAACTTGGGATCGATCCACTCTCGTCATAATACAAGGCATATGGTTATTTTGGAGGGAATTGTTTCTCTCTATTAGTTCGTTTGTAAGAGAAAAGTTCATCACTCGGGACAACCATAATAGTTAGTCGGGTCATGAAGCATACACAAAAAAAATAATAAGAGGATGTAAATTCTAGAGTGAGAGAGGTAGAAAAGAAGTATTTTATTAGGAGAGTTTTATAAGTAAAAAAGCATGTACGCTTTCAGCACAAAGACTGACCGTGATGAGAGAAGAGGGGGATGAAAGCGAGAGACCACACCAATTTGAAGGGGTGACTCGGGACCTTAATGTGAGCATTGACGATTAAAGGTGTGCGTGTTTTAGCGAGGGATAGTTAGTAAAATTTCAGGAGTGTTAGGGTTATATTTTAATTTATATGAAGGCATGTATAGAATATAGTAAAGATAAATTACATCCATTCATATGTTTAATGAACAAAGACATTTCCTGAGGAGAAAACAACAAATTTAAAATGCTAAAATTTTGATTTAAATGCATTACAAAGTGATTTTACAAATTATTATTGAATGATAAAAGAAATTTTAATTTTGGCCTCTGAACACACATAATGATTTAGAGAGAGGCGCAATCAAAGGGAAATATTAAATTTATTACACAAGGACTCTCCCCTCACAAGAGTCTCTAAAGCTAACATACTCTCGTTTCCACAAGTAGAAGATTTTATCGCAAAACTCTAAAAAATATATATATAAAAATTAATAAATACAAAATCCCCAGATTCATTTCTCTCTCTCACTAAAAAACGCGTAATGCTCTCAGCACACAAAAGAAACTCAAATATATTTTCAAAATAAAAGTGGTGCACAACACATAACCATACAAATGTGCAAGCCCATGTCTCTGATTATCTCTTGATAGATTATGCAGTACTACTAGGATTCATGTTTTCAGTAAAAGTGAAGATTAGGTAACTTCTAGAAATAAAAATCATGATCTTTTTTGATCGAAATTATCGCTACAATCGAATTTATAGAATGAGACAGAAAAAAAATGTGGTAGAGTGAATTAACGGAAAATGCTTTTAGATCAAGGAAGAAGCCCATCCTTAAAGAAGGGCAGGAGCCGAGAGTCAGCCCGACTTTGACGCTGAAGATTATATATACCGATATATTTAAGAGCTATATAGGGAGATAGATATAGAATATATGAGTAGAATAAGTAGAGAGTAATGATAGTAATTAATAGATATATAGATATAGATAGAAATAGAGATATAGATATGTATATATATATAGATATATATATAGAGTATTATATATATATATATAGTAATAGGAGAGAGATAGGAGAGATATTATAGGCCAATTAGTTATATTGTAAATTAAAATATTATGTAAGTGCACGAGAGCAGTAAAATAGAGAGGATAAGAATTATCATAATATAATAAAATAATTATTAATGAATCGGACACATGTTGCTTTATTATTACCCATTAATTCAAAAAATTTTGATTTAATATAAAAATTATATATAGTGATTTATAAAAATAGTCATAGTGGCGATATTTTTGTTCAGGCCTGTCATTTAAATATATAATTCACAGGCATTAGACTAAACTAACCTTGCAGAATATGAAATAAGTACAAAATATAAAGTAAGACCTACATTACTTAATAACATTACTCTGCCATGTAAAAAAAAAGTTACATTAGACCCAAAATTAAGTTGTGAATAATTTCATTTCATATATAGGCTTTTTTCTATTATAAATTCGACTGGAATAAACATTTCTTATCTTATATGTCATCTTTGCTAGATCCATGTTTGTTCGTTAAGTGACTATATTTCTTTTATAAATATATTCCAATCGAAGCAAATAACACCTGACCTGTCTCTCATTTTTATATATTAAAAACTCTTCTGATAATATATATATGACCAATATCTAAGAAATATATAGTGAGTCTCCAGAAGAGAACATATTATAGAGTATGAAATAATATTAATATTTATAATCATTAATTATTTCAAAGAGTCATAAATGTGAACAATATTCAGCGTCAATAAATTCACAATAACATTTATAATTTATAAATTAACGAATTATAAATTATTAATACTACGATTTCGTATTCCTTGTTATTAGAATTTTAGTTAACATAATATATTATTTTTCTTATCATTACGCACGATATGGCTTATACTTTTCAATTGTTCCTCACTTAGCGTTTTCTGATTTTTCCCGGGCTTTATTTTCATTTCCGCGTCATCTTTTATCGTTTTTCTCATATATTATTATATATGACTCAGAGTAGTTGTTGGCTCGCGTATTTTTTTTAATATTTTTTTTTTTTTTTTTTTTAAAGTTTTTCTCGCGTATACTCACTTCATTATATTTTTTCTTATCACCTATAGCTGTATATCTATATACCTTACTATTTCTATTTATTTGCTATATATACTACGCTAACTTTAATTTCATTATTTTCTCATATATAGTACTACGGTCAATTATTTTCTCAAGGTAGTTTTAGATAATAAGAAAAACTAATTTGTAATAAAGCTCTTTCTTGATCTTTTATAATTTCATCAAATAGACTTATCCTGATAAAATGAGGCAATCTAAATTTATATTATCCCTATTAATTATAATATTAATATAATATAATATATATATATATTACTGTATATATTAATTAATATATATATATATTTTATTATATATTATATTATATATAATATATTATATATATATTATATAATAATATATATTAATTATATATATATTTATATATATATATTATATTATATATATATATAATAATTAATATATATATATTAATATATAATATATATATATATTATATTAATATTAATTATATATATTATATTATCATATATATATATTATAATATACTGTATATAATATATATTATATATAATAATATTAATTATATATAATAATTATATTGATTATTATTATAAAGTTGAGTATATATAGTTGGGCATATATTAGTTATATAATTATAAAATATATATTATATATATATATTATATAAATAATATAATATATTATATATATATATATATTATATTTATAATATTAATATATATATATTAAATATATTAATAATTATATATTATATATATATTAATATATTATAATATTATATACTTGGATATTTATATTTAGTGAGATGTAACGATACTCCACAAAAGAGTGACCATAGATTTTAACGATACTCTATTATTTATTAGGTTGTATTAGATTAATACCTATATAGAAAACAGAGCTTTAATAAATTAATTATATATAATAAATACACAGTAATAAGAATATGAATCAATTTTGTGCACTGCAGGCAACTTCAAGATTGCTTATATATAAGGCAAATATATACATATTTACTTTAGTCATTTATTAATATTCTCTCTATTATATGTTATATATTTATAATACGAAAATCAAAAAAAATTTTCGTATTTTTTGAAATTACACATAATTATTTCATAGTTGGTTGTGCCCAAGTATATTTAGTTTTAAAGAGTCTCTAGGAAATTTAATCTTTTAATGCTTTGCGTACACTCAAAGATTTAATATTAATTAGTTATTTTAATGTGTGATTTTGATGCTTTTTCAAAAAAATGTAAATTTTAATTCACAATTTCAGGTTTGATTTTTATATAGTATATTAACAAATGAAACTAAAACTCTGTAGTTAATTAATGTTATTATATGGACCTTTCTCTCTCGGAATGTGTCACAAATTTACAAGAAAGATTCTTTACCTAGTGGACACATATATAGAGAGTAATATAAAAACAAAATAAATGTAAAAGGGATAGGGAGTGATCGTTGCTTATTGGTACATTGCACTGTTGCCAAAGAAATGGTTGATATGATGAGAAAAAATCAACAAACGCATAACTCTCACTCCATAGAAACTTGATAGAACATTAACTAAAAATACTCCTCTTGTTAAGATAGATATTTCAATACTCAAATTCAAAAGATTCACATGAATTGTTGTGGCAAAATACATATTTAGCTTTCACTGTATCTGGCGTTGAAAATTCGGATAGCTCGTTTCACTCGGCTTATATGGGTGGCTTGTTTAAATTCGCTATGCTATATAACCTGAAGGGTCAAGGGTACAAAGATGTAAGCGACAATATAAATACGCCATGATCATCTCTCGACTGAATTGTGAAAGCCTCATAGGTGTATTTTCCACTTTGATTAAATTTCATTTTTGTCTCCTAGTGCATAGCGAACTGAAATAAAATAATAGATTGAATAAACTTTTTTGGTCCTGCATTTTCACTCTGCCACGAGCATGACAAAAATTATGTATCTCGTTCTCTGCTCATTTATTATTAAAAATATTTTGCTTATTCTGTAGCGATTAATCTATCTCATTTTTTTCGTATTGAAGAGCATATGCGTATTCCTCTTTGTTCTTAATTCTTTATAAAATGCATTTCGCAATTTGAGATATATCTTTTGACTATGCCGTTGAATGACTCTGTGTCTCTCGTATTAGTTTGTGGACGAGAAGATACAGCAATAACAAAACCCATTAATGTAAAAATAGCAAAAATCGGATAAGAAATCTTTCCTCTATTAGAAAAAATCACTGGTCGCGATGTCACATTAGCCTTGAAAATTTCAGAGGTTTTCGAGAAGATTTATGCAATGTCTTGTACCATATCCGAAAATTAATCCTCATCTTCAGTAGGTTTATTTGCGAAATTACTCGTACCAATGGTTCTCACTAAATCTCTCACCGTGCTGTTTGTCCTTAGGGGTTGGCAGATAAGGACTCACACACACAGCCTCTCTCCTTTCTCTGTCTCTTTTTTTTTTTATATATGTTTTTCTTAATTTTTGTCTAAAGCCAGAGACTTAGCTCATAATGCTTCTCTCGGTTTATGGCTTATTTATAATAGTACTCTCTTTCTGAGGATAGTTTGGTTCACCGTCGGATGGTGGTCCAATATATTGTGGCAAGAATTACGAGTTTAAAGCGTCGACTTAAAGGAAATTTTCGCTCATATGCTAGAACCTTTTTATTTAGTTTTATTTTCTAACTAATTAAAGTAGAATCAAAGCGCTCACAGGGCAGTACCCTATTCCAATGCTCGTGATTTTCGGGGGTAGACTTTTATCGCTCTCAAAAATCCCATCTAACACAAATATATTATTCGAGAGTTCTATGAGCACACGAATTCGCAGAGCCTGTGAAAGTTGATGGAAATTACAAGAGATAGTTTTGTGAGTATATTTTTATATATTCATGTTAATATATGAAGGAGTTAGAATATCCAGCAGAAACTAGAAGGTGAGACAGGAGAAAAGAAAAGATATGCACCGCTTATGACCAAATCATTTCCAGTAGAGTTCCTATCATGGGAGATCCAACATGTAGTGCGGGACACACCAACCTTCTGCTAGCGGCACCGGGCGTCTAAAGGTGGTGGTACGCGGAGGTGGAGAAAAATACTCCATCCTCATAAGCCACTCTCGCGTCATACCGTTTGAGTACCTTATATATAGAAAAAGAGGATCTAAAAGCACCAATAACTCGCCGCACAAATATCATAAAGGGTCTTAATGAAACCTAGAAAAAGGTGACCAAAGGACATTGATTTATAATTATATAAGTATTTGAGCCTATATGAACATCGACCCATATCACAACAAAAGGTCCAGATGAAAACCAAGAGCCCCCGTTACTTGCAGTACTCCATACAAGAGATTAGTAGAGGACCTCTTTGATAGATTATATGAGCGGGATAATAGTTAACCTGAGAAAGGAGAGCTCACACAAAAAAGTCTCCGCTAAGTCTAAAACAGAGAGGCTCCCGGTTTCAGTTTCTCTTCTGTATGGGGCGCGACCTAGCAAATCACTGGTGATTTGAGGTTTTTCAAAAAAAATTTTTTGAGGTTTTTTGTTTATGTTAAGGCCAAGGATGTATTTATGTATTGTCAACAGGAGAGACGACGAGAAAACCCGAAAGAGATAGAAAAAAGTTAAGTGTTTAGAGAGAGAGATTTGTAGAAGTTTGGTTTTTTTAAAGAAATTAAATTTCACAAGCTTGAGACGGACCCAAACCCTGAAATTCCGTTATTTCCATGCAGTTGAATGCGAGAGGGAAATAAGAGTCGGAAAAAGTGGACTAAAGACAAGAATATGTTCAATTTTCATAGAGCAGCTAAAAGAGGGCGATGAGCTCGGCAGCACATTGATATTCGAGTTGGAAGAAATGAAGAGAGGATTCAAGTCATCGACATATGAGTGGATATAGTTAGATTGTGCATTGAGGTAGAGATTATTGTATCTCATGATCAAAAAGTCCCGGCTGCTGTTATGCGATGTGAGGTCACTTGCAAGGAAGAGTAAAGCTCATGTGAGCATCACACACACGTTACAACCCTGAGGAGAACCACCACTAAATTGACTCAATGAGAAAAAGATATTGACAAATGTTCGTGCCCAAAAGACCATCACTAAGACACACATGGCCCGAGCAGTGGTTGACGTAGCGATTGAAAGAAAGCTAGACATAAGTAAAGCAAAGAGAAGAAGGACCCAAAGGGAGGGGAGCTTGGAGAGCAGTAGGACTGCACGCGTGCCATACCAGTCTTTGTCGTCAAAATGTTCTTTTGGATATGGTTAAGAGGCCACCTTTCACAAAAAGAATTAATAAATCGTAATGTGAACGACACTCTAAAAACGATCTTTGTTACTTTGATGTGAGAACTTTCATCCAAGCATCCGCAGGTAGATCTCAGAGCACCGAAAGCCGTACATGCTAATCAGAAAGAAAGGGAAAGAGATTCCAGATGATTAAGAAGTGAAAGTTTGAGAAGGGTTTCAAAGACTTAGATAGAATAGAAAGATGGATATTAAACATAGGGCGATAGTTAGTGAGAGAGGCTTAGTCACAGTAGGACACGAGGAAGTGCTGAACATCACTCTCTCCGAGGAAACTAGGTATAGTTTGGAACATTTATTGTGCGCGGCGTCAGCAGACAACTGCAGCTGGAACACTCCTTTAGTATATATAAGGCATAGAGAATATAGTTTGAACGGAGAGGCGTGGGGTCAACGAAGCACACCAACTTTCCACTCAAAACTCGGAGTAGGTGATACAACTCTCGAAGGCCATCCTGTCTCTTATTTTCGTCATATTTTCATGAGCACATCAAGGTGCACCCGATCAAATGAAATGAAAGGTAGGCAAGGACATAGGACACCTGAGAGGAGAAGGAAGAGAAGAGGAATACCAGAATCGATTCCTATATAGAGAGGTGTGTGTAATTTAGAGCAAGGGAAGTAAGGAAAGGACACCAAAGAGGTACACGATTGGCTTTTCAGTGGTGGTATTTGGTAACAACAGCAATATTGAGTCTAGATGTCGAAGTGACATGGGAGGTACAAAAGTGGGTTTATGATTATAACAAGAGGTTGTTAAAGAGATGTTTTTTTGGCAAGAGGCCAGAGAGATTTAGCTTAGAGGGGAAACAAGGAGAGTCAGCAGCATTTCGTTTAATGAAAAGTCCACATATAAACAGTTCTCTGCTCGCGAAGGTAATCCCTGCAACGAATTTCTAGATGAATGAAAATTGGCAAGAGGATAGGAGAACGGAGAATTTTTCCACATCCCGATACGCGCTGTCTCTCTGAATGGCCAGGGAACAAGCGCGATCAAACCAGGATTTTTGAGAGAGAAAAAGATTAGTGCCACAAAGACATAGAATTGCAAGCGCTGCCTCTCCCGAATGTAACAATTACAGTTCCCACTTGGTGATCGGTTTAGACAATTTCTGAAGTCTCTGCTTAAAGTGTTCAAAGCAGTTACACATTCAATAATTTATATTAGTAATATCGAGTAGATAAAGGTAGCTATCACAAACCGACAGTTGACTCCCCCTTATCGGACACCAATACACACACAGTGAGCATGAAATACACACCCATAGCATAGTCAGTATATGGGAAGTGGAGAGAAAGTATAAAAAGGTGAAAATGAGAAAAATATAAAGAGATATAAAAAGGGGTACAGAATTGTGACCAGAGTAGGGATTGAGGGAAGGTTAGGTGGTGGCCTTTTTTGATATATAGTATATTATCGAAGAGAGAGGTGTTAACTAGTGTGAGCTGAACTACGTAAGTCACAAGAGAGTGTGTTGGGGTGTCCAGAATTGGTTGGGGACACTTGACAAATAGTGTTTGTAAGTTAGTACGGTATGATATAATGCGATTAAGCTACACCAAGAATCAGATTTGAAGATACATGAATGATTCACGGGCTATCCACTACCACCAACAGTAAAATGCTCAGCTATTGAGGAGTATAGGATTAGTTTGGAAAGCCCAAACGCCGATCTTGCAGTTTTGTGCTCACATTGACTCAATCAACCGTATGAGATAGGAAGAGAGACCTCAAAAAGTATTTTTGCGGGAAGAGAAGATATAACAGTCTAGGGAGAAGTAGTCTAACAATAACAAATCAAATAAAAAGCATGAAAGACTGTTGGAGACAGATTAGGAGACAAAGACTCAGGTTACACAAGATATTCGGAGAAGCATTAAAGAAATTATTATGTTTAGATGTAAAAGAGGACAGTAAGAGAAATATCTCTTTAAGGCCAGCAGAACATCGAGATAGGATATGAAGATTCGAGATGTTTACTCTCACGGAAATTGTAGTGTAGGTAAGGGAATGATTATAAATATCTATTACGTATAGGCAGCAATTATCCACGCGGCCATCAAAGCGGCAAAAAATAGTGAGAAATAAGATTTATAGTTGGATATATTGAAGGATATGAGAATTCCATATTAGCCACGTGAGGTCTCAGGAGCAAGAGCATTAAAAATTAGAGTTAGAGTTAGAGAGTAGTGAATTCATGAGATGCAGAGTGGATAGAATGCAAGCCATTTTGAGTGTTGGATAGAGTTCAAAAGAAAGCCACGCCATGTGCAAATCTGTTAGTTCATACACGCAAGAATCGACCACAAAAGAAAAAAAAAGAAAAAAAAAAAAAAGAGAAAGGCACAAAAGAGCACAAAGGAGAATGAGGAAAATTTATTCATACGATAAAACCGAAATTTTAAAACGATAAAACCTATTTACAGCAAATATCTAAAAATTGAATAATCACAAAATATATTTAAAAACACTTCACGCACTTTCCACCGTCATGACACGAAATTGCGTACAAAAAGAAAAAAAAAGAGAGAAAAGACAATACTATTTGAATCAACTAAAAAGAGAGGTTAGATAAGAATCAGTTATAAATGTGTAGTAATATGGCTGTGCCAAATAGGTAATTTACGCTAAAGGGACCAAGTTGGAAGAAACCTAAAAATCAAGTTAAAAGGAAATCGAGGGAGAGAAAAAACATTAAGAATTTGGTACTAGCTAGTCTATTAGTGAACTAGATTTATATTGAATCTAAAAGGAGTGTTCTACAGATAATTTTTAGCACCCCTTAATATAGTATAGAGTAGTCTCTTCTTTATACAGAGGTATAGTGACCCTCTCTCTCGAAATTTTAACGATACCATCAAAAATGGCCGATACTACTGATACTGATAATATATTAGATACCTAATATATATATATATATAATTATATAAGGGACACTCACTTATGACTATTCTTTGTAATATAAAAGAACCACTGTTTAGATTACAATTTTAGTAAAATATATATTAATAAGTAACTACTTACTAGCATATAATGGCACCGGCTAACACGGGACATCATATATAAGTCACTCATAGCCACCTGAGATAACTAACACTAAGAGGTTTTAAACCCTAATTATATATAATAATATTTAATATTAATATATATATTATATATATTAGTATTATAATATATATATATATAAGTTAATATTATATATATTTAATAATATATATATAATATTATATATATTATTATATATTAATATATTAATATATATATATATAATTATATTATATATATATATAATATATATTATATTAATTACCTTTTTGAATTTAAAGTTAAATACATTTATTACTATTAATAACTACTACAAAATTCTTTTAAAATAAATAAAGTCTATATATATATATATAATTAGCTTATATATGGTGACCCTTAGTGAAGGTATATTTATTAGGGTATATGATGTGAGCCTACATAAATAATTAGATATATAACTATATAGAAAAACTCACTCATATGGGATTATTTTATATATATATAATTATAAAATATTAATAAAGAATATTAATATGTATTTTATTTTATCATAAAGTAAGACTTTGCATACTTTAAACCCTTTATGTTCGGCTAAATATATATATATATATATATATATATTAATTAATATTATCTAATATATATATTATAATATATTAATTATATATTAATTAATTATATATTATATATATAATATAATAATATATATATAATATTATATATAATTATGAGTGGATTGCCACCGGATCTCCTGGATTATGCCGGCCTGGCTTGGCTCGGTATAATGTCCGGCCTTTCAAAGATCTCCGGCTCTACCTGGGAAAATTAAAATTAGTTATAATTCATTTGAAAGTTATAAATAATGTTTAATACATATATATTAATTTGAAATTTTATTTTAGAAGATTTCCAATGAATTCATACTAAAATAAATAAAATTTGTAAAAAACAATTAATTATTTACGTCATTTTTTTATGTAATATTGTGATAATATTTTTATATATAGTACAACACCGCTTACAATCTGTGTAAATATTAATATAAACTTATCAATTTAATTAATATATACTAATAATATTAAATAGGGGCTATATTTTATGTTATTTTATACTAAATATGACTATAATTATTATTTGAATAAATACAACTTAAAAGTTAGTTTGTAGAAATCCAAAATGACTATCATACCTAACAAAAAAATACCCACTTTTGATTAAAATTCATAGTGAGCTTTTATAAATGCAAATATCACAGAAATAATAGGTAATGAAATTGGTAGAAGAACTTTTAAACTTATATCATAATTACTGAACTTAAAAGATAAGAAATTATTTATGAATATGTAAATGATTAAGAGTTTTAATTATTTTAAAGTGCTTTTAATTTAGCTTTTAATTTTAACAACTTAATACATTTGAATATATATTATAATAATATTATATATATATTATATTAATATATAATTATATTATATATTTATTATATTAATTATAATATATTATATATATATATATAATATATATTATATATATTATATTATATTATAATATATATATATAATATATATATATTATAATATATATAATATATATTATATATATATATATTAATTTATTAATATATATATATATATATATAATATTTATATATATATATTATATATATATATATATAATATAGTTATGAGCATTGACATCAGATGTTCTCAATGATTAAGTCCTGTACTCAGCTGCTTGTACATAGAATTTTTTGAGAATAATTAAATTTATATATGTTTAAAGCCGCAAAATAGTCATGTAGAAAGGAAAGTTTAAAAGGTAAGTTCTAATATTTTTGGGAATTTAAGTTTAACACATTTATCTAAATATAATAAATAAATTCAAAATTAATAATTATAAATTATAATTGATTAAAGAAAATCAATGAAGATGGTGGGAGAATAGTGTTGGATGAGAAGAAATGAATTACCTTTATAATACATATGTAGAAATATTTCCTTGACATTGTACTAATTCACTCTCTTTAGCCAATAAATACTCTATGTAAAGGTGGTTTAGCACAGTAAAAGAATATTCCTCGCTAATTCATGTAAGATTGTACAATACAGGTATAATAAATAGTATTTTCTTTACTTTCCAATCACAATTAACAGTATATTCACAAGCATCTACCACTCTCGTATATTGTCAGTTCATTTATAAGAAACATCCTGATAGCAATGAGAGCCTTTAACTTACTTTCTATTCCGCTCTCCCTCTGTTAGTCTCTTGCACCAATACAAGCTCATCATTCCTTCTTACACTGACTCTCTGATGTTTATCTCTCTTCTACTTCGACTCGCATTATAGCCGGTTATGCGTAAGCATTTAACTTTTTTCTTCTATTTTTTCTTTTTATTTATTTTAAATATTCTTCTATTTCTCTTTTAGTTATACATCTTTTTTCTCAAATCAGAGTTAGCATGTCATCAAAAGCACTTCCAGAAAATTGAATGTTTTAGCAGCCAAACGTACCAATGATGCTATCTCTTTTTTTTCTACTATTCTATTTATTCTCTCATTTTCTTTTATCGTGTGAATCTGTATGAGACTGATCCATTGTTGCCGATCATCGGTGTGTTGTTCATCATAGGAAATCTCATACTTATTATTGTTACAAGAATGTTTCTTGTAGCGATTTCTTTAAATAGGAAAAGTTTTATCAATTTTTCTTTGTATAGCTATTTAAATTTTGTTTTTTTCTCATTCCCTGCACAATTGGAAATACTCCCTCGAAATTTTAAATCATCTTCAAAAGGACGCAGCCTAAGTTTTGTATTGTGGATTTAGAACTGTTAAAGTACATAAAAGTTTCTTCTCTTAATTGGTACCAAAACGTTCAGTAACAGATATTTAAAAGTTCATCTTTTGTAATAGTTATTTTACACCGCTAGTCCATATTCTCTTCTAAGTTTTTGTTCTATATATATTCAAGCAATTGACACTATAAACTGCGCTAAGGTATATAACAAGAGAAAGATAATATTATGTGTAGAAATAGTCTAAGTATCATACACTGCGCTTCTATATGAGGGTTTAATTCACTATCAAATGCGCGTTAAATGTCATGCGCAATTTCTTAATCAATATAATTTTCTAATTAAACTCTGCAAAAGTCTAAAGAGTGATAATATTATCTTACCTCTCCGTCGTAACCTTCTCGAATGTTATGTGTTAAATCGTGCCTCTTCTCCTGCTCAGTTATTATGCTGATGATTAGCGTCTCTACTCACCTCAATCTGAAAGTCTCTCTACTCAACCATAAGGTGTTAACACTAGGGTTGTTGCCATAGAGCAACTAACCTAGAATCTTTTTCGCATTTCTAATTGAGGTACAGAAAACGTGGTTGTTTTCACTTTGCAACGAGTCAAAATCTATCTGCTTGGCAAAATCTTTGAGACAACCCAATGAATATTTTATTAGAAAAACACAACTCAAACCTTCGTTTGTCCTTATTATTCTTCTTGTTCTATATATATTTAAGTCCTATATATTTTTGAGTCATGTCCGTCACCACTTAAATTCATTGTTAGTTTCATATACTAGCAATATAAAAAAAAACAAAACTACGAGTCGTAAACAGTAGTAAAACAGTGAAAGATATATATATATATATATATATATATATATATATATATATATATATATATATATATATATATATATATATATATATATATATATATATATATATATATTATTTAATAACTACTAGATTCAAGAAAAAGATGTGAAAAAAATTTATTAACTTTAGCTATTAATACAGATATTAAATATTAACTTTATAACAAATGTTTTTAATCAAAAACTTTTTTTTGTATTTTAATTAGACTTTAATGCTTCAAAAGTTTTCACCGAATAAATATAAATCTGGAAATCCTCAGTTAAGCAAACCCGGAGAGCCTTCCTCCAAAGAAACACTTCTAAAGTCTTAAGCTAATGCAATTGGTTAGCTGCTTCAAAGAACACTGTTGTACATGTTCTAAAGGGTAACAAAATCTAACTAATTACTCAATCTAAACTAACCTGTCCTAACCTAACTTAGCCTAATCTTACCATATAGCCTAACCTAACTAACCTAACCTAACGTAATATAACCTAACCTAGTCTAACCTAACCGAGTCAAACCTAAGCCTAGCCTAACCTAACCTAATCTAACCCAACTTAGCCTAACCTAACCTATTTTCCCTAACCTTTTAGAACCTGTATATGTTAGTCTAACCCATCTCTCTTTATTTCTTTCTCTCTCTCTCTTTCTGTATATATATATATATATATATATATATATATATATATATATATATATATATATATATATATATATATATATATATATATATATATATATATATAGCCTATATATATATAGTCTATATATATATATATATATATATATATATATATATATATATATATATATATATATATATATATATATATATATATATATATATAGATAGATTGATAGATATTTCGCACCTAAGTAAATATTAAAAATACTATAATATTAATATTAAAATTATATTATTATTTAAAATTATTGTTACTATTATTATTAAAATTATTATTAATATTTTAATAATAAATATAATTATTATAATATTATAATTATAAATATAAATTGTTTAGTATTGGTATGTAAGCACAGTTATATGTACATATCAAAACATGGTATTGCGTAATGTTTCGACAGTGGGCTTGGTTAAAAATTTGATAAGCATACATTTTCTTGAAGAGTCATGGTCATGTTCGGAAAGTGTTAAGCCATGCTATTGCGCAATGTTTTGTAAGACATTAAAAGTTATCAGAGTGTAAAGTATCTTCGTAAACTATAAATTCAAGTGTAGAAGTATAAATTGAAAAAATTATTAAATGTTTGCTAGTCTATTCGGTGTTAAACGTTTATGTGTAAATCAATGGATTTATATGTATGGCATGAAACAGTAAATCAATTGATCACTAATGGGTGGGAGAGAGGGTGGTAAGGGATGGATGGTTTGTGCTGCTTACTGTTTTAGGGTTAATAAAACATAAGTTTGTATATATATATATATATATATATATATATATATATATATATATATATATAAATGTATTTATAGATCTAATATATATATATATATATATATATATATATATATATATATATATATAGTATATAAAGAAAATATATATAAGAAGTATATATATATATATATATATATATATATATATATATATATATATATATATATATATATATATATATATATATATATATATATATATATATATATATATATATATATATATCAGAGGTAGGCACTTCCGCTCTTTAGTCCGCTAGTCCGCTAGTCCGCTCCGAGCGGACTACCAGAATAGGTGCGGACTAGCGGAGGTGCGGAGTCGTCAGGAAATTAGCGGACTTGCACGTGCGGATCAAAAAAAGTTTCCGCTCTTTTGTTCCGCACCTTTTTAAAAAATGAAAATATAGTTTACTTATTAAGAATTCTTATTGGTTATAATAAAGAAATATAATTTTTATTTTAAGTTTATAACTAATTATACTTTTAGTCTAAGACTTATTGTTTTTAATAATTAAACTTCCAAAAATAATCAACCTCCTTAATGGTACCATATATAATAAATAACATTTAAATTGATTTTATAGACTGAATGGCTATTACCCTTATCTATAACTTTAATTAATTATATTATTAC
>JABUQX010044886.1:0-12500 GCA_015478945.1 Trachelipus rathkii | reverse complement strand
ATTTATATTTCATATTTGGTTGTGCCCAAGTATTTTTATTTTATAAATTAAAATAGTATCTTTAAGGAATAATAAATGCAAATATAATATTAATAACTTTTTTATGTTTGTGTTTATTCAAAAAAATATTCCATTTCCATTTTTCAGTAATATTAACAAAGTTTAGCTACTAGCTTTTATGTTTTAACACGATTACAATTTACAAGAAGATTCTTAAACTAGCTACAATATAAAGAATAAAAATAATGAAAGAAGACCTCAATTAATCAGCTGAAAAGATAAACATAAAAACGCTATTACCTAGACATAATAATATACTTCTTTAAGATAAAGGTAGATATTATTCAATACTCAAATTCAAAAATTGTGATGCAAAACATTAAGCTTTCAGTAGTATCTGGCGAGAGCCTGTTCCTTTTTGGGGTGTTTACATTCCTACCTACACTGTAAATACGCTCGCTCTCGACTGATGAAGGAGGTGCTGATAATTATTTGCCTGCAAGCACTTATAATAATGAAAACCTTGGACTATTTTCATGCCACCGCATGAAAGGATTCTCTTCCGTAGGCAGCATCTCCATGTTTTCGTAGAGCCTCATCTCCTCTTTCACAGATTGCAAATTTGAATTATCTTTGCTCCTTGATGACTGTCTCTTCAGTTTTTTCGATGAGGTTCCTTGGTGTGATTCCTTTAAAGGTGAATGAGATGTCAATGTAATTTCGGCCATGAACTTATCAAAGTCTAACATATCCAAATCCTCATATTCAGTAGGTTTATTTGCTGAAAAGCCACCATCGTCACTATCAGTGCTGTTGCCAGGGGTTGCTGATAAGGCGGCTTCCACTTCTGTGAATCTTTTTTTGTCACGCGAGCAAGCTCCTCGGTTATGCTATTTAAATGCATTCTAGAAGTGGTTCACCGTCGGAGATGCCATTCTTGTGGTTTCAGCTAGCTAAAGGAATTCCTTTTTTGGATCTTTTTTTTTTTTTTTTTTTTTTTTACAGTTGTCACTGCCGCTCACTGGCAGAACCCTATTCAAGGAGGGGGTGTTGAACGCCTCAAAAATTCATCTAACGCAAATTACGCAGATGAGCACAGAATCACAACAGATGTGGTATCGAATTATAGGAAACACAGATAATAGGTTTAGTAATCAATAGAACAGAGGTGGGCAGGGAAAGAAAGAAGCAACGCAAAGGAACCAATCTGGTTACTAATACCCAAAACTCATGTGCCGATTAATAGCACCCTTGTGCTACGAGGGCGTCGCAAAGGTGCTGGTACGCAAGTGGAAAGTTCCCGATCACTTGCCGCCAGTACCTATAGGAAAGAGACAACCAACATCTGAGCATTATGAGGTCTGAGTGAAAACTTGAAAGCAGACGTTCTATGCATCCTTTATTTTAACCCATCAACCAACAAGAAATCCAGCTCCAGATATGAGCAGTACTCATACAAAGGCGGGATGAGACCCTTGTATAGCTGGAGAAACAGAAGAGGAAAAAAGTCTCGCAGTCTAAAAAGAACTGTTTTTTTGAGGCCGCCCTAGCAAACGTTGTGATGTAGAGGTTTTCTAATACATTTTTTGTTTATGTTAAGGCCAAGGGTGTATTGTCAGCAGGAGAGACGAGAGAACCGTCGAAAGAGTTAGAAGGTGTCTTAGAGGGGGAGATTTGTAGAAGTTGGGTTTTTTAAAGAATTAAATTTCACAAAGCTTGAGACGACCCAACCCTGAAATTCTATCAAGATCAGCGAGAATAGAATCGAAAAGATTAAGACGAAAGGCAATTTTAGCAGTGAGGAGCAGAATTAAATGAGTTGAAGAAATAAGGTCGAGCTCATCTGGCATATGAGTGAGGATGATGTGCAGGTGAGAAGATCATTGATAAAAAGAAGTGGGAATAAAGTAGGAGATAAACAGAACCCCTGAGGCAGAACACACTTATTGACAAAAGAAGCTGCCCATCAAAACAGCTGACATTACTACGGATGGTCTTGTTAGACATGAGTGCTAAAGAGAAGAAGGAAACCCAAAGGAGGGGAGCTTGGAGAGCAGTGACGCGTGCCATACCCGGTCAAATGCCTTTGATATGTCAAGCGCCACCACAAAAGTTTTCCCGTAGTTCTTAACGGCGGAAACCCATAAATTTGTTAAACAGGAAACTATATCGCCAGTAGATCTCGAGCGCCGAAACCCGTACTGGCAATCGGAAAGAAGGGAATGAGACTCCAAATGATCTAAGAAGTGAGAGTTGAGAAGGTTTCAAAGATCTTTGGAAGAAAAACAAGTTAGAGCTAGGCGATAGTTGAAGATCCGAGCATATTCTTCAGAATAGTAGACATATGCGCACTTCCAACACTGAGGGAAAGTGCTAGTATTGAGGCATTGAGAATATAGTTGAACGAGGGGCGGGGTCAGCACGGAAGCACCAAAACTCGGAGAGGAATGCCATCTGGGCCACCCGCTTTCCTAACGTTCATAGATTTCAGGAGCCCATGCACCCGATCAAATGAAATTACAGGTAAAGGCATGCCAGAATCATCCAGGGTTGAGTTAGAGGAAGTAGGAGGCCAAATAGATGATTGGCCTTTTCAGTTGGAGTATTAACAACAGAATCATCAAAGCGAATAAGAGGAGGAAAGGATGATTTACAGAAGTTGTTAGAGATGTTTTTGGCAAGAGGCCAGAGAGATTTGTCAGTAGGATAACCAAGTAGGTCGGCGCACTTTCGTTTAATGAAAGTCCGCTTTGCTCGTCGAAGGGTATCCCAGCAACGATTTCTAGCTGAATGAAAATTGGCAAGAGTGATAGGAGAACGAGAATTTTTCCACACCCGATACGCGCTGTCTCTAGCCTGAATGGCCAGAGAACAAGCACGATCGAACCATGGATTTTGGGGAAAAAGATTTAGTCCAAGAAGGAATGAACCTGCTCATCCCATCAACAATTACAGTTCCCACTTTATCGGCAAAAGCTGAAAAGTCTTCATAGTCAAAGCAGTCACTCCAATTATAGTTAGCGTAGAAGCAACGCAATAGCCCCAAATCAGACCGATCAAAGTGCCAGGAAAACCGCATAGGGTAGGATGGAGATGTTTTTAGAGAAAGATTGAATAGTAGAATAATAGCGATTGACTGATAGAGTAAAGGTGGTAGTTGAATAGAGAAGGACTGAGGCAAACACAGTCGAGTAAAACAAACGTTGACGATCGACAGAATTAATGTATCCAGATCGCTGAGCTGAGCGATTCCGGCCCCCACCCAACCGCATAGAGGAACCCGCACAATTAGTGTTGTGTACATTGAAATCCCCTAAATAGAGGACCTCAGTATTTTGATGAGAAGATATAACAGTCTCGTGAGAAGTAGTAAGGTAATCAAAAAAGGCATGAAAATCTGTTCTGTTAGGAGAACAGTAGCAGAAGCACAAGATTATTGTAGTAGAAGGAAGAAAGATTTTAAGCCACAGAACATCGAAGTTAGGAGATTCAAGATGTGTTATAGGAGTGTTTATATTTACATAGGCATTCAAGATGTGTTATAGGAGTGTTTATATTTACATAGGCACATACTCCACCCTTCAGACGGAAATTATAAAATAAGTTATAGTTGGATATATTAAATGAGTTGAAGGATGAATTCTTAGCCATCTGGGTCTCAGACAAGAGCATAAAATTAGGGTTAGAGTTAGAGAGGTAGTATTCCATGGATGCAGAGTTAGAGTGCAAGCCATTGATGTTGGTAAAGTCAAAAGAAAGCCACGCCTGTGCAAATCTGCTATCATACACGCACACACAATCACAAAAAAAAAAAAAAAAAAAAAAAAAAAAAAAAAAAAAAAAAAAAAAAAACAAAGGAGAAATGAGGAAAAATTATTCGTACGCTAAAACCTAAATTTAAAACCTGAAATTTTAAAACGGTAAAACCCTATTTACAGCAAATATCTAAAATATGAATAATCCAGAAAGTTTAAAAACACTCGCACACTCAATGAAATTGGGTGTACAAAAAAAAAAAAGAAAAAAATACTATTGATCAACTAAAAAGTGGAAACTAAAAACTGTATAAATTATAATAATGGCTAGAAAAATAAGTAAACGCTACACTAAAACTCGGAGAAAAGCTAAAAATCTAAGTTAAAAAGGAAATCGAGGAAAAAAAACATAACCTAGTACTAGCTATCTATATCGAACTAGATTTATTATTGAATCTAAAAGTTTCTCATAATTTTTCACCCAAAAAGTAAGAAGTATCGGCTATATCGGCCATATAAACCAATACCCTCGATACCGATACACCGCAAATGGCCGATACTAATTGATACTGGATACTGATACCATGCCAATGATACATCCCTTAATATATATATATATATAGTAGTTATATATATATATATATATATATATATATATATATATATATATATATATATATATATATATATATATATATATATATATATATATATATATATATATATATATATATATATTATATATATATATATATATATATATATATATATATATATATATATATACATATATATACAGTATATATATATATATATATATATATATATATATATATATATATTATATATATATAGATATAGATATATATATATATATATATATATATATATATATATATATATATATATATATATATATATATATATATATATATATATATATATATATTTAAAATTATTCAAAAAAAATTAATATTCTTTTAAGAAAATTTTAATAATGAAATAAATTTTAAATAATTGTTTTAAGGGCAGGGTTCAAGTATTGCTCAGCAGCACCCCATTTAGGGAAAAGAAGCAAACTGTAGCTTTTTCTGACCTCCAGAACGTTGTTTTCGTTTCTGTGTCTGTAATAATTTTTTCAGAATTTTCATTTTTTGAAAACATTTGTTTTTACATCAATTCCTACAATTTTTTCGAAATAACCAAACTTTAAATATACATAGGTGGGTCTGTTACCTATAAAATGCATGGAATAGTTTTTGAGTTTGTGAAATTTGTGCTCAGGAATGTCCAAATTAAAAACCTACTATTTTCAGTTTTAAAATGAAAGGGATTTTCGTGATGTAATATTTCCAACAGCTAATCTGGTCCTAAAATTTTGTCTCTGATTTAATATATATATATATATATATATATATATATATATATATATATATATATATATATATATATATATATATATATATATATATATATATATATATATATATATATATATATATATATATATATATATATTTATATATATATATATATATATATATATATATATATATTTATATATATATATATATATATATATATATATATATATATATATATATATATATATATATATATATATATTGTAGGACGAACCAACTAATTCATAGCCTTAGTTAATACTTTATAAAATAAATAGATTGTCTTTCTGAAAGAGTTAAAAAAATCGAAGGTTGTGATCAAAATTTAAATAAATATTCGCAAAAGTTCTGAAATTGTGACGAGGAAAATTACTGCTAAGTCACGAAATTCCAGTTACGTAAAAGGATTTGGAATTATTTAACTGCAAACAAGTTTAATTTTCCCCAGTATCGGGTAAGAGTATTTCTAAAGTTTATTTGTGAAAGGTTTAGTCATTTTTGTTATTTGTGGAGGATTCACTCATTTATTAAAGGAATGATTTTAGGTAGCATTTTGAAGTAGAAACTTAAAAGGATATTTCAGTGCATTGTGAACAAATTTAATAGCAGAATTCAAATTCACATTTAGGTAGCATTTTTGAAATAAAAACTTAAAAGGATATTTCGGTGCATCGTGTTAAATTTAAAACAAATTTAATAGTAGAATCCAAATTTACGCATAGGAAATATTTAGCAGTTTGACGATGTAAGATTGTTTGGAGATTTCGAAATAGGGTGTTTTATTAGAGTGAATTATGGGAATATTAAAAACGGACATTCGAATTTTCCATGCATTTAAGGAAATTCGTGGATGAAATTGGGTGAAAGGTGACAGATGTAATTAACGGTGCAATCTGTGTTTAAATATAGATAGAATATAAAACGGAATATTTATGAAAAATATATATATATATATATATATATATATATATATATATATATATATATATATATATATATATATATATGTGTATGTGTGTGTGTGTGTGTGTGTGTGTGTGTGTGCACATAGTACGTGTAGGTATGGGAAATTTATAACGCACAAAGGATTTTTAAACTAACAAGACACACAGACGAAAGGTTAAGGTATGTGAATTGGGAATTGTGAGGAAATTACCGAATAAAAATTATGGCTATTATTTATTATTATTATTATTATTATTATTATTATTATTATTATTATTATTATTATTATTATTATTATTATGGTTGTTATTATTATTATTATTATTATTATTATTATTATTATTATTATTATTATTATTATTATTATTATTATTATTATTATTATTATTATTATTATTATTATTATTATTATTATTATTATTATTATTATTATTATTATTATTATTATTATTATTATTATTATTTTTTTTACCAGTATGCTTGTTAGAGTAATAGGGTGTGAGGCGCCGCAAAAAGTGTGTACATATTAGGTTAGGGTTAATTTTAAACTATTATTATTATTATTATTATTATTATTATTATTATTATTATTATTATTATTATTATTATTATTATTATTATTATTATTATTATTATTATTATTATTATTATTATTAACGGTAGCGTGCTAGTATTTCGATTTAGGGAAATGATGACAGTATAATATAAATTTATATTGTCATTTTCAGGGTGCCGATTGCGGAGGCAAATCCAAAGGACAATCGTGTCGCTAAGGTGCCGATTGCGGGAGCAAATCCAAAGGACAATCGTGTAGCTGAGTTAGCCCCTTTAGGCTTAAATTAAACAGGAAGTGTGGGAGGCATCGTGACGGTGACGACTGGCGCGTTTGTCTCACCCATCACTCATCTGGAAATAACAAATTTGGATCGTGCTGTTGGGGCTGAATCGATCAGTAGCATAACGAGCTGTTCCTGGTGCTCGTAAGGAATAAATACGTACTGCAGGATTGCCAAAGGAATTTCCCGATCAAGGAAACTAACTTTCGGACCAATTTGGATAAGTTGCTGAGGAGCGTATCGTTCCGTAAATTGTATAAAATTCTGACAATAAATTGTAGTATGAACATTTGCCGGAAAATTTAATATTGTACATAAATAAAAGAATATTTTGATATATATATTTCTAGTAATAGGGTATAATAGGTTATAGGTATATATTTTGGTATTAGGGTATAATAGGATTAATATACTATATTTAGTAATAGGTATAATAGGATTGATATAAACTATAATTGAGTATTTCTTTATTATATCAAAAATTACATCTCTTTTGTGTTACTTGAATCCTTTTCTTTCTCATTTACTGTTGTCAGGAATACGCCTTCTCCAAAGAGAATCCTGGGACCTCGCGTAAAGGCTAGATAAAACAAACAAACAAGATAAAATAAAACAAACGAAATCAATTAACGAAAGAACAAGACGTTAACAAATGGTGGCTCGTTAGACTTTGGAAGAAGGATAAAAAAAAAAAAAAGAGAAAAAAAAAGAAGATAATAGCACGGATATAAAATAAATAAAGGAGAAAGAAAAAAAGGACAACAAGATTTAAGGGATATAAAAAAAATAAAAAGAGGTGTAAGTCGAGGTAACAAAGAGATTATTTATTTTTCTATATATTTTTTTTTTTTTTGCTACATTTGAATTTGATATTTGGAAATATTTTTTTTTTTTTTTGTTGCTAACCATATTTCTTTCCCTCGTGTTCTTGTTTCCGTATTTAGGAATAAGTACGAAGCAGAGAGAGAGATTTTTTTTAGAAAAAATAAAGGAAGAAGGAAAAGAAGCATAATTTATTTCATTTTTTTGCTTTGTTTTTAAGGAAGGAAGGATATGGGGAAATAATTTGAGTCCATCAAAGAACTGATAATATAGATTGGTTGAGTTTTTCTGTATTTTTTTAGAAAAATAACATTGAGTTAAACTTTTTTCCCTTAGGATATTTTATATATATTTATATATATATATATATATATATGTATGTATATATATATATATATATATATATATATATATATATATATATATATATATATATATATATATATATATATATATAGGGCATATTTTTTGTAGGGTATATATATTTTCGACTTTGTTTTTCCTATGAGTGGGAAGGAAATGGATAAGACTGGTAAGTCAATCCCCGAAGGGACTGAAGAACCTAAAGAAGATCGAAGTGCAGTAGGTTTGTTAAAACAATTTCAGGATGCCGTAGTAAAGGAGGAAAATCTGAATGTGGACCAATTGGTGACAGTATTGAAAGAAGTGGTCCTGGCTTTGGAAACCAGACGAGGAGGTGAAGGAGAACCAAGGAAAGAAGTAGTAGAAGTTACTGTTGTAGACAGTGTAAAAGAAGCTGCCATAGCAGAACAAAAAAATAGGGTCCGAATTGAGGCACAGGCGTTTCAAAAGTGGAAACTGCAACAAGCACAGAGTGTTAGGAAGAAGGGAGTGCTAAAAAAGGCGAAGTATTATACTGATGAGGAGAGTGGCTATGATAGGGAAATGAGTGACCCATTTGAGGACGAAACCGACTCTGACAAAACTAAAGGTAAAAAGAAAACTAAGAAGAGGAGAAACAGGAAAAGGAGGACAGACAGGAAGTACACAGTGGAAAATAGTTCAACAGAAGAACAAGAATCAGAAGCCGAAAGTGAGCCAGACAAGGGAGGAAAAAAGTGGTTGAAGAAACTTGTAGAACTAGAGGAATCAGGAGTGGAACATCAGAAAGCAGTCAGCAGGATTTTTATTATATTAGCAGGAGAAATGATAGAAGTTATGAAATCATTTAGTAGGGCTAATGTAAAGGCGGTAAAACCCCTAAAGTATGGTAAAGAAAAAGTACAGAAATTTGATGCCTTTCTAGAAGATTTCGAAAGGTATGCAAAGGAACAATTAGGGAAGGATAAGAACCGTTGGGTGGTAGAGCTAAGAAATTTTTTGGAGGGCCCAGTTTTGAGAACGTATTATAGTATTTATAGGGCTAAAATAGATTATAATACCATTACAGCCAGGTTAAAGAGTTGGTGCAAGGAAGAAAAAGAGAGCGAACAAATAGATTTGCAGAAGGAGTTCTGGAGAATGGAGATGAGGAAACATGAAAAGTTAGCAGAATTTGCACTCAGGGTGCAAACCACATATGAAGCAGCTACCAAAGAAGAGGATAGGGACAAGCAAGTGTTAAAAAAACAATTTTTGAATTGCTTGCCAAAAGGAATAGCTAGGAGATTCAAAATAAGAATGGGAGGTGAAAAAGAAAGTGTTAAGGTCCGCTGGAAGGACATATTGAACTGGGCATTGGATGAGGATAAACTGAATGATAATGAGGAGGAGTCGAGGGACGAGGCAATCCCAATATGGGCAACCCTACAAAATGAGGGAGATGAAAGGAAAACATATGCAGACAAAGTGCGATATGGAAAACCAGTGGTGTACCAGCGAGATTCAGGTACAAGAAGAACAAATAGAGGAACATATGAAAATGAGAGGCCAAAGTGTTATTGCTGTAACAAAATAGGACACATGAAACGAGATTGTTGGAGGTTTAGAGGATGGTGCTTAAGATGCGGTAGTGATGAGCATCAGACAAGGGAGTGTGGTCCTCGAAACAACTACAGACAGCAGGAGAGACAGGACACAAGTAGACAAGAGCAGGAGGAAGGAAGACCCTTTGAAAGGAGATGTTTCTTGTGTGAAGAAACAGGTCACTGGAGAGACACTTGTCCCTTAAGAGGAGAGATAGAGGAATTGAAAAAGAAGAGAAAGACGCAACGAGTTTCGGGAAACGAATCCGCTCCGTCCATACTGCCGGGAACAAGTCGGAGCGATCCACAGAAGTCATAATGAGTTTTTCAGGAGCCAGCCCGGTCAATCAAGGTTGTGTGGTGTTGGACCCAGAAGCCAAAGAATTTGTAAGTGAACAGGCTGAAGGTACTACAATCGAGTTGCCACAAAGGATACCTAAGATAAAGGATAAAGGGTTGAGCATAACAAACACAACAACAGGAGTGTACCACGCAGAAGGAAGAAGCCAAGATCAAGGTAGGCAAGGTCTTAATATAACACCATTGTTGAGATTTATGATAAAATTGAATAATATTAATATGAATGCTATAATAGACAGTGGTGCTCAATATTGCCTGATTGAAGAAGCACAAATTAGGAGGATTACCAACCCTAAATTAACAAAAAGGACGATGAAGTTAAGAGGTGTGGGAGACCCAAACTTGTATGTGGAGTCTAAACAAACGGCTACATTACAGGTAACCATAAATGACATTGATTATGGCCTATCAGATTTTGTTGTAGTAAGTAGATTGAAAGAAGGAACAATACTGGGCATGCCATTTTTGGTACAAAACAAGATTGAAGTAGATGTAAGAAGTGGATCTTTTATACGTCATGGGGAATATAATATAAAAGAACAAGTATATTTAACAGGAAGATCTGAAGATTGTGTGAGGGTAGTTACGGCAATACCCGTATATAACACAGGTGAAATAACAATTACTGCAAATGAGTGGACCCCGATAAAGGCCAAATGGGATTCCCAAGAAATTAAACCTAGAAATGGAAATCGTTATGACATACAATCTGAAGAGTTATTAGTTGAAGAAAGGGACCATACCCGAAGAGGATATAATAAAAGGTTTAAATTAATGCCAGGATTGGTGCAATGGAAAGACAAAGAAGGAACTATACTGATAAAAAAACTGATACCAGGAAAATTAAAACTGGGAAGAGGTGAAAGAATAGGAATGGCTAATCTAGTGGTAGATGAAGACAACCTGAGACGATACCAAGGTAATGAGTGTACAGTGAACACAACGATACGGGAAATAGAGAAACAAGGAGCCATTGAAGAAGAATGGACGAAGGAAAAACTACAGAAGGAAATAAATTTCATGGATGAACTAACTAAAGAACAACGGGAGAACGTCACGGATGTTTTATACAAATGGAGAAATGCATTTAGTAGGGGAGATTCGGACATCAGTGGGACATCCATGACCCCATACAGGATAAGGTTGCATGATTATACCCCTATTTACCAGCGGGCAAGGAGGTTCGATCAGAAGACTAATGATGAAATCGAAAACCAAGTAAAAGAGTTATGTTTAAAAGACATCGTAGAGCCTTGTGCTGCAGAATGGAGTTCTCCGGTGGTGCCAGTTAGGAAAAAGGACGGAACACTTCGTCTGTGTATTGACTATCGACGCTTAAACCAAGTAACCGAGGCAGATAGGTTCCCAATGGCCAGCATAACTGAAACTGTCTATGGATGTCAGGGGGTACAATACTTTACCAGCCTGGATTTAGTAAAAGGGTATTATCAGATGCAGTTAGAGGAAGAAAGCAAGGATTTTACAGCATTTTCAACAGTCAGTGGTCAATACCGGTTTAAAAGGCTGAGTTTTGGGCTAAAGAACGGACCTGCAGCATTCCAGAGGGAGATGCAGCGGATCCTAACAGGTTTTAGTCGAGACAAGGTAGTGGTTTACATCGATGATGTTTTATTAATATCAAAAGAATTTAGAGAACATTTAGGATTGATTGAACAGGTCCTACAGCGCTTCTGCGAAACGAACGTCAAGGTAAAAGTGAGTAAATGTAGCTGGGTCCAGAAAGAAGTTAAATTCCTAGGACACATCATCAGCAGGACAGGGATCAAAAAACTTCCGGAATTTATGGATCAAGTGGACAAGTTGGAGAGACCTACTAATGTGGGAGAGTTAAGACGATATTTAGGAATGATTAACTTTCAACGGAAATTTATAAAAAATTGTTCAGGAGTGGCAGCACCTCTCAGTGCACTAACGGGAGGCAAAAGAAAGGACAAAATTGAATGGACAAATGAAAGGATCAAGGCTTTCGAGGAACTGAAAAAACGGATGAAAGAATCAGTAGAGTTAGCATTTCCAGATTTCTCGGAAGGTAGTAGGAAGTTGGAACTCTACGTGGATGCCAGTGGATTTGGTATGGGTGCGGGCTTGTGCCAAGAACAAACAGGTGGTAGAAGAGTAATTGCATATAACTCACACTCCTTCAATGCTTGTGAACGGAAAGCTTCCACAATAGAAAGGGAATTGCTAGCCATACGGTGGGGGATTAAAAGTTTTCGGCCTTTTCTACTAGGTCAGGACTTCATCTTGTACACGGATCATCGGCCATTGGTATATTTACACACGATGAAGCTAGTGGATAGTAAATTGGCCCGAGTTCTGGATGACTTGAGCGAATATAGTTTCCAGATCCATTATTATCCCGGAAAGGATAATGTGTTCGCAGACACATGGTCAAGGTGCCAAAGGAAACCTGATGAGGAAATCGATATAACG
>JABUQX010044885.1:47500-55000 GCA_015478945.1 Trachelipus rathkii | reverse complement strand
TAGGTATCGTTACGATTATTATATTTTGTCAGACATGCTAAGTGGTGAGACGTTCCTGAACGCATTCGTCCGTATAATTGAAAAATCTCCCCACCCCCCGTATTGTCCTATGGCGTGTACTGAAATTACTGTCCAGTCTAGACTATACGATTTATCTAACTGAAACGGTACATGTTTTGATACGAGAGTTTGGTGTCGAATATGATTTATAAATCAGCCTTGAACATCATTATTCCTTGTAGTATCCTTGCTGGGTAAAGTTTTAAATCTTAATATTTGGCTGAAATACACCAGTTTTAATCAGCTGATTGCATATATATATATATATATATATATATATATATATAAATATATATATAGTTATATAATATATATATATATATATATATATATATATATATATATATATATATATATATATATTACTAGATCATTAGGAAATAATATATTTATTAATTTTCAGTAATAAAACATTGCTTTTAACGTTGCTTAAAATAAGAATAATTAGCTCCAAATTTATATTTGTAACATATGTCTATGTTACGAAATTACATTATAAAGCGACATTACCTATATATATTGGTGTAAAGTGTTTTATATGTTCATGTGTGTAAGGATACTTGTATGAATAGTCTTATGCTGTAAGACCTACCGTACTAGCATATATATATTTTTTTTGTATGTTAGAGTGTTTTAAGGATAAACATGAAAGTAGTTTAAAAGAATCATCTGATTAAGAAATGGTTCTTTCTACACATAATTTGTATACCCAATCTTAGTAGTGGCAGGATAGATGATGATGATTTGTCATTAATTAGCTGTAGGATTAGAATAAAACCATATTTTTATCAAAGATAAAAATAGAATTAAAACAAGTAAAATAAGAGACTTTTACATGTTCACCTGTAATTACTACTTATAAAAATTAAAAAAGGAATAAAAATTGAAAATAAAGCAAGCTGCCTCTGACAGAGCATAGATAGGAAAGTCTTCTCTCTCTCTCTCTCTCATCTCTCTCTCTCTCTCTCTCTCTCTCTCTCTCTCTCTCTCTCTCTCTCTCTCTCCTCTCTCTCTTTTTTTTTTTTTTTTTTTTTTTTTTTTTTTTTTTTTCTCTTTGCAAGTTGCCACCGACAGCTGCTGCCGTCTCAAACTATAAAGGGTTTTTGGTTTTACAATGTAACATAATGGGGGGGTGAGGGTTACATAAATCCGGCCGGGCCAGCTGGGCCAAAACTGTATTCTATAATTGCCTATCCCTGCCATATATATATATATATATATATATATATATATATATATATTATTATATATATATATATTATATATATAAATATATTAATATATATCGGTAAAGTATTTATATATTATATATCTTACTAATGTTGTACTTTTGGTTTTTTCCCCTTATAATGCTGGGGCTTTGAAAAAATTTGGCTAAAAGTATGCTTATTAATTAAATTTCTCTCTCTCTCTCTCTCTCTCTCTCTCTCTCTCTCTCTCTCTCTCTCTCTCTCTCTCTCTCCTCTCATCTCTCTCTCTCTCTGCGTCAGAGCAAACGTAAATTTATCTAAAAAATACCCTTTACAAAAATTATTTGTTACGAATGGTATTTTTCTTTTTTCCTTTTTTTTTATTACTCACCAGGTTGGTGGCCGAGCTGTATCCCCGAAGACGGGCAGGAACAAGCAAAAAGAATTCCGGCGGGAGATGCTAATAGTATGAGAGGAGGCGAATGCAGAGCATCAATGCTGGGTTCGCCTCCCTTAAAACCCTTCTGCCCCACCATGAGGGCGAAAAGCTCAGTAAGGGTAAACAATTTAATATATATATAATATATTACTATATATATATATTAATATATATTAGTATTAACTTACTATATTTATTATATCATAAGCCATAATATTAAAAGGTAGGGGGGGAATTGATTATATTTATAATAAAAAAAACAAAAAATATAAATAAAAAAATAATTATACAAAAAACTGATCAGAGTCGTAAATATATATATAGGCCCTGTTATGTTTTACGACTCTGTCAGTTTTTGATTTTTTTTTTTTTTTTTTTTTTTTTTAACATATATGCCAGTATATTGATACTAACAATGAATTTAAGTAGTGACGAACATGATTCAAAAGTTCGAGAATATTTTAAATAATTTTTTTAAAAATACCATTTATATAAAAAAAAAAAATTTAAAAAATGAAATATCTCGAAAGTACGACACTTACAGAAAAACCCAATTTACATATTTGGAATCGGCATATAAAGCTTATTACAAAAATGTAAAAAATAAATAAATAAAAAAAACTAGAAATGAAATATCTCAAAAAGTACGGCACTTACAGAAAAAAACAATTACCATATTTGGAATCAGCATATAAAGCTTTTTCAGTAAAATGTAAAAAATAAAATAAAAAATTAGGGGGCACTCGAGCCGACGGGGGAACAGAGGGGGACGTTTTCCATACCCTCCCCGGATGGGGGGGAAATAGTCCTACCCTGTCGTTCCCCGGAAGGCCGAGAGACCCCGACATTCCTGCCATTTTTGCGGTTTACCCTTTGGTATTCTTTAGTTAAAAAAGAAAGAAAAAAAATAAGAACTGACGGAGTCGTAAAACGTAACTAGTTCTATATATTTTTGAATCATGTCCGTCCCCACTTAAATGATTGTTAGGATCATATACTAGAAATATATTTAAAAAAAACAAAAAAAAAAATATCAAAACTGACGGAGTCGTAAAACATAACAAGTCCTATATATATAGGCTGGCCAGATTTTTTTCAACCTAATGCGGGACAATCATCTTCATGCCTAGGCTATACTTTATAAATTATACAGTATAGCCTATAGGCAAGCATATATTATGCTCAGAACCCGCCCATGGTGGTTTGATTTTTTCAACCCATGTGTGGCCGCTTTGTGAGGCCGTGGTGGGTCCTGTACACTGACTCAAATATCTATATGAATATATATATATATATATACTTATATATTATATATATATATATATATATATATATATATATATAATTATATATATATATATATAATTTATATTAATTATATGATTATGTTTTACGTACTATCCGTCAAGTTCTTGAACTTTTTTTTTTCAAATTTGTTTCGAGTATATGATCCTAAAAATCAATTAAGGTGTGACGGACATGATTCAAAAATATAAAGGACCTTTTACGTTTTTAACGGCTCGCGTAGTTTTATTTTTTATTTTTTTTTTTTAATCTAAAGGAATACCAAGGTAAACGGGGGGGGGGCGCAAAAGATGGCAGGAGGTCGGGGTCTCTCGACCGTTCCGGGGAACGAACGGGGTAGGCTATTGTCCCCCCTCCGGGGAGGGTCTCCGGAACCCCCGCTCTTTGGGTGTCGCGGGGGTTCCGGGGGTTCCTCCGCCCCTCACCTACGGGGTATGGAAAACGTCCCCGCCGTCGGCTCGAGCCCCCTAATATATTTTTTTTTCATTTTTGTATTATAAGCTTTATATGCTGATTGCAAATATTAATTGGTTTTTCTGTAAAGTGTCATACTTTCGAGATATTTCATATTTTATTTTTTCTTTCTTTTTTTTTTACATTTTTTGCAATAAGCTTTGATATGCTGATTCCAAATCCGTTTTTGGTTTTTCTGTTAAGTATCGTAATTTTCGAGATATTTCATTTATGAATTTTTTTCTTAAATAAATGTGATTTTTAAAATATTTAATATTTAGAACTTTTGAATCATGTTCGTCTATACCAAATAATTCATTATTAGTATCATATACTAGCAATATGTTAATAAAAAAAAAAAATATAATCAAAAACTGACGGAGTCGTAAAAATAACAGATATTATATATATTATATATTATTAATATATATATATATATATATATATATATATATTAATTATATAACTATATAATTATTATCATATATATATATATTTTATATATATATTAGTTAATATATTATATATATATAATTCACTTGCCGGTTGAAATTGGTGTGTGACCAGTTCGATAGTATTGCTGTTAGTATATCAGTCGGTAGGTTGGTACGAGATATGCATACTCTTTTCTGTGGTTTTTAGTATGTCTGATGGTTCGACGATTAGCTTTCAATATATATATTTATATAATATTATTTAATATATAATTAATTATATTATTATATATTATTATTAACTATTATTATATTTGTAGTATATATTACTTTATATATTATATTTTTATTAATATTTATATATTATATATTGAGGCTAAAAATATGAAGGGAACAAAAATTGTACTTGTGCCTACTTATTCCTAATCTACCATAGAATTAATGATTGGGGTTTTCCTCTTTTTAAAAGTGAATAAATTTTTTTTTTTCGAAAAAAAAAATTGAAATGTAATAAAGAGAATAATCATCTGTATATTTTTTCTTTATAGTAAATTCTTATCGCTTTTTTAAATTAGAACATGAATGGAGTCGGTAAGAGAGGCTGAAGTAGAGAGAGAAAGAGAGACAGTGAGAGAAAAGAAAGAGCGAGCGAGTGAGTTAGAGAATGTGAGAGGGAGAGGGGAATTGGGGGGGGAGGAGAGAGAGAGGAGAGCTTTAGAAGGGGTAGGGGAATGGGGTAAGGAAATTGATGTTTGTGAATTTGAGGAAAATGTGGGGCTATATGAGGGAGAGGAAGGCATATTAGGAAGGGGGGCGGGGTTTAGTTCACTCGTAGTGGTGTAGCCTCGTCGCTCGCTATTTGTGGCAGACTACTGGCGGGAACAAATGAAGATCAGCTGACATGGTGAAAGATTTTACTCGTGCACAGCCGCACTTAACACACACACACATACCTGACTTCTTTTTTCAGTTTTTGTTGCTGCTTAATAATAAATTTGGAATTTTATTTATTTAGTTTTCTAATTTTCATTCCAACCTTGCAACAATGTGTTATATATTTGTTTTATTTGCACCTTTAATATATATATATATATATATTATATATATATATATAGTATATCTATATATATACTATTATATATATATATAATATATATAATTATATTAATATATAAATATTATATTTTCTTATATTATATATATATATTATATTAGATGAAACGAATATTTTAGCCAGCTGATTCCGTTGCCATGACAGCCATCGATTAATAAAAGTAGCCTCCAACCGGTTGCGTGTTGGAGTTAAGTTCCCGTCATGCTTTATTATCACGCCATTTTGGAATTTCAAAAATAAAAATACAATAAAATTGGGGAATATTAATTATTTGCGAGCCAGTCTCGTTTTGTAGGTAAAATTATTGACCTCCAGTCCATGAACACGTACGGTTATGAAAATATTTAGGACAGTTGAAGAGAACCACGTGGGTGGGTTATGAAAGCGGCCGGTGCGAGGCTAGCCCAATAAAGGTTTTGTGCCATGTGACAAGTTTTTTTTTTTTCTTTTACTTTTTCTTCTAAATATTTTTTCACAAGGCGTGGGAGCCCCACACTCTGCATTGTGAAGTAATATTGGCGCCGGCCGGCTAATGATTATAATGATGGGATGCATTGCCTTGCTTGTTCATAACATTTTCGCTGCCAAGCAAGAATGTAGCAGATAGATTTTATAATTGGATTACTTTCAAAGGACAGTAATAATTATAATGAATATAAAATATGTAATGCTATTAATCTTGCCAACTAAAAAGTATTTTTTGCAAGACTATATATATTATATTAGGTTCTACTACTCGCTATAATATCTATATTGATATTTTGTTTATTATAAAGAGTTACTTGTAATATTTGTGTACCTTTATCCATGATAGTGTCTATCGAATTTTATTACTCTGATGCTATTATATGTGAGGGTTAGATTATACATATTACTATACCATTTAGGGTTATTCTAATATACTATTACGTTGTTAATCTTATATCTCATATTTATATGTCTACTATTTTGTGTATCCTCTTGGCTCCTTATTCTTCTACTGGTAGTAGTATTGGTGTCTCTAATATAGCTTATCTGGCCAGCGTCTGGATTAGCCGTCATATGTATCTTAAAACTATTAATGCTACAGTAAAACTGGAATACATTGGTGGAATGCTGGTCCAGAAATGTAAAAAAAAAAAATCTATATATATCAAAAACTACATAGCTACAGTGAAAAGGAATACATTTTTGAATTTCCTCTGTTATAATTTTCACAATTTGGAAAATATTGTAAAAAAATAATAAAAAATATTTTATATTGCTTTATATTCCGTAGCAGCAGTATCCGGGGGGCTCGAGCACGAACAGGTTCGGTAACATAATGAGGGGTAGAGATTGTTTATTCTCATACCCTCCCGTAGGGGAGGGGCGGTAGGAACCCACCTGCGCACTTAATTATACCAAGAGCGGGGAGTTTCCGGATGCCCTCTTCCGGCAAGGGGGGGAAATTATGACACTTGTTGAGGCTTACTATTAACATGGCCTGGCTTAATGCCAAATATGACCAACACGTATGTTCAGTATTACCCTCGATGAGCACGAGAGACACCGATACCTGTCATCAAGGGGCGGTTAATAACCCTTGTGGTATTTAAAGTAAAAAAAAAAAAACATTAAATAGAAGTCTTTATTTTTAACGAGTAACCATAAAAGGTCTCTAAATAGGCCTTCTAAATCATATTTACTATAATTATTAAATAATTTTTTTATTTTTTTATTTTTTTTAACATTTTCTCTATAAATTATTAGTTTATTTCAAAAATGTATTCCCTTTCGCTGTAGCTATTGTAGTATTTTTTGAGTATTTTTTTTTTTTTACATTTTCTGGACCAGCATTGGAACCATGCATTCCATGCAATGTATTCCGTTTTACGTAGCATTTAATAGTTTATGTATAAAGATAAAGCTGCAACAGGCTAATCCTAGACGGCTGACCTACATATTATAATTTTATTTATTATTTTATTATTTTTTTATCTCACTTTTCTATAGATCGTACATATATTCTATTTATTAATTATTATATTTTATTATATTATTATATTATATTATTTATATTTAATTATTATTATTATTATAATATATTTTTAATTCTTTATATATATTATTGTAAGATTCATAGTCTGTTTATCTGCCTACCACATCCATTTACATATTATTCTATTTGCATAGGTTCGAACATCATTTCCTAAGTCAATTATATACTTGAGAGTCATATTTCTAAACTATAGTAATAAAATTAGTAGCTTCATCACGTTTTAAAATTATTGTTGAATTTTAGGAAAGTTTTTATTATACTATGTACTATGAACCCGTAACGTAAGCAAAATTAAAGTTAGAACTCTTTGCTATACTCAACACCGTTACACTCATCATAAGCTCTTAATCACAAATTTGATCTTTGTATAGGACATTGGTTTATATTATTTTATTTTCACTTCTGCATTGTTTTACAAGAAACTGCTTACTTTTATTATCTTGTCATCTCGCCATTGCGACGGCTTCATCATTGTATCACTCTTT
>JABUQX010044885.1:15000-40000 GCA_015478945.1 Trachelipus rathkii | reverse complement strand
CCGCTTAACCAACCGACTGTCATTCATCCTTTCCACATGACCAACATACAAGTAGCTTCATTTATTTCTCTCATTTACCCCCATTTCTTCACACACATAACACTCTAATAAGTTCATTCCCTCATTTTATCAATTTCTGTTTCACACCTAACACGCCCCTAAAGATTGTCCATCTGAACTCATTGAACTCTAGATCTATACCGCTTATTCAGACCATAGTCTCAACTATACAATTAACACAGATAGCAACATACCCTCATGTAAGACCCTTGCACACTCAAGACTTAGTCCTTTTACATCCACCAACGATTTAATTGTACGAGCCACCTTCCTGCTATTCACAACTTTCCTACTACACTTCATCATCCGTTCCCTTTTCATCCAACATATATTCCTAATTATTTAAACTAGACACTTGTTCCAGCTGCTCACCATCTAACATAACTTCACCGAGGCACTGTCCTCACTTACAACCATAACCTTACTCTTTCTTACGCATTTTACTTTCCAAACCCCTCTTTAACACCTGCCAAATTCCTTCTACCAATCCTCTCTCAAAACTCTTCAGATTCACACACAAAACCAAATTATCCACATATAATAGGTAGGGCACTCTCCACTCACCTCCATTCTCCATCATTCTAACACCATTTCCTACCACCCTCCATCTCTAATTCTTTCATAACCCCATCCATTTACAAATTGAATAACCAAAGGGACATAACACATCCCTGCCTCACTCCGCTATTAATATTCAAACCAATCACTTTTGACACCATTTATTCTTACACGACGCTTCACTATCGTTTTACATTACTTTATTCCATTCAGAAGCCTACCCACCAACACCATAATTACTAACACCTGCCATAGGGCTTCCCTATCAATCCTATTATACATCTGTTGCAAATCCATAAAACCTAAATACAATTTATTCTTCTTAGCTGCCTTTTACTCCATCATTTGTTTCAATGTAAAGATTTGATCCACACACCCTATACCACTCCTAAACGCACCTTGTTCTTCACCAATCAATCTTTCAGTCACTAGACACACTTTCAACTAAAATACCAGCATATATATCTTCGCTACAACGCTCAATAGACTAATTCCCGTATATAATTCCTACAGTTCCCCTTATCTCCCTTACCCTCTTTTAAAGACACTAAGATTATCCATTATTATATATATATATATATATATAAATTATATATATATATATATATATATATATATATATATATAATATATATATATATATATATATATATATATATATACCCTGAAAGTGTTTATTTTTAAAATGCTCTTAAAACAATTATTTAAATACGTGTGTATTTTCAATGTTTTGTTTTTCTTAATAGGGAAGTACAAAAGCTCTCCCTCCAGTGCTAGAGTTAAGAGGTCTTAGCGAGGTACACGAGAATGGAGGAACGTCGCCCCCTTCTGCAGTAGAATATGTAGAAGACACTACGGTCTCCTCTCTTGGTCACACGTGAGTTTTGTTTATTGTTTAAAGCCTATTAATTTGTAAAATCAACATGCCAAACAACTTTGAATCATTGACCAATGGTGAAAAATATAAGTGGTTTAAAATATTGATTCTATGTCGCTGCCTTTGAAAAATGTCACGTAATTTTGTTGTCTTTACAGGGTTTATATAGTGAATTCAGGTAGCTCTTCTTGTCAGAAATCGTTAGATACGATATGTGAGGCTATTCGCCATTTGGAGGGAGATCATATGTTTCCTCTTGAGGAACAGAGTGTTTCAGATATCAAGGAGGAAGTTGTCACTGATGAGACTTACACTGTTGATGAAGATCAAGTACATCATACAGTTCCACAAGATTTACACAATACCCATCATCGAGAAACTGTTGTTACGACAGGTTCTTACGAGTCTCAGAGTAGAAAGGGTGGATCATCTCCCACTATTCATTCAACTCACCCTCTAGGAGGTTCAATGGGACATCTTACTCTCCACATGCTACCTCCTGAGCCCCAGGAAGTACCTTTGGAGTTAACAACTCACCGAACAAATAATAGTGAACCGCAGCAATATGTGAACCATGAAGTGGTATGTTCAAGTCCTCAACATGTGATTTCTCACCCAGCTGCTATTCTTCACCACACTTCTAGACCAGGTGTTATTGTGGTAAAGCAACAGTAAATTAATATGCCAGCTAAAATGTTGAATCTATGAACGCAAAATTGCTTATATTATTTTTATTTCTCGACCTCAATCTGGGAGTTACTTGAAATGTGGATTTTAAGCCAGTTTGCTTCTGTCGAATGTCGATTGAAAAAACAAGTTCAACATCATCATTGTAATGGACTAGGTTGAGTCATAATGAAATGGGTGAGCCCTACCTAGCATGACAGGCCGATAAAGGAAACATACACCGGTGCTGTAGGTTTTAAAAGAGATTTCGAAGATCTGTTTTGAGTCCTTAACTTGGGGAGGAATTTCCAAGTAATCTTTCGAAGGCTTAAAGAAAACTAATGATTATGATACCACATGCTAGAATTTCAACGGATATGTAACTTGACCGATAAGACTAAAGATTAAAAAAAAAATGTAGGGAAAAAAGACTATTCAGATCATTTTTTGGTGATACAAAAGATGCTTTTTCCCTCCTCCGTGTGAAAGTAAATTAAAAAGGGCACCACAAATTTCCATACTAAATTCAACAGTGGCTGTGGCTGAATATAGACATTTCAATATATTGTGTACATATGAAAACGGTATGCACTTATTATGTTGTAACCTTTCCTTCACAACCTAGCTTAGAGCTCTGCTATTCTGTTCCATATTTAAGACCTGTTAACTGATAATTTAGGCCCCACTTCACAACAAACGAATCCGAATCAGTTTGAACAGATTATAGATCTTTTTCTGTATTATGTCTGGATTGAACCCAATTAATTTAGGTTCTATTGGTATGAAAGTCTGAAAAATTTTCCCCGAATCTTTGTCAATTAGATTTAGACGGACTCTGAATCTTTGTCGTTCAGATTATGATTGACTCGGATTCGTTTGGGGTAAAAATGGACCTAAACAGACCTCATTTCTGCTCATATCAAACTATGACTCATGACCAGCATTGATACTTGTCATCACTATATAAGTAAACCTTATTTGGTCTATGTTATTTGTAAATCGCATTTTTAACTGTAAATTTTCTGTAAAATATTCTTTTGGATAAACTATCATAAAAAAGTTCTGCGGTGCAGAATGAAAGTTTCAACTTTGCTTAGCTAAGGTGCCAAAAGTAATGTTTGTTAAAAAAAGAAAAACAAAAAAAAAAAAGATAGAGAGAAGTATATATATATATATATATAATATATATATATATATATATATATATATATATATATATATTTATTAATAATTTATTTTATATATAGTTATATATTATATATATATATATGTAAATATATATATATATATATATTATTATATTATATATAATATATATGATATATATATATATATATTATATATATATATATATATATATATATATTTATACTATAATATATATATTATATATATAGCTTTAATAGGTAAATTGTAAATAATTAAGGTATATATATATATGAAGATTATTATTATTATTATTAGGGTTGTAACCCACAAATGTCAGCCCTTCATTTTAACTTTGGAACAATGTTTATAACGCTATGTATTTAAACTTAAGTGTTTTAATAATTGAATGAAATATATATATATATAAAAAAATAAAACTTAAAATAAGTATAAATCAACATTTAAATAAATTTAAGAGAAAGAAGGGTGAAAGATTAAAAAAAAAACGGATGAGAAATTAATTAGACCACTTTGGCCGCCATATCTTATTATTATTATATGGGCATTTATATAATGGGAAAAAAAATTATTAATAATTATTTTAGGCCTATCAATACATTTAATTCGTATAGTTTTAGTATTTTTACTAAATAATAATAATAATGATAATAAATTGATTAAAAATTTCTTTGCCCACCAACTTGCCAACCCACCTTTTAAGATTTTATTATTATTATTATTATTATTATTTATTATTATTATTATTATTATTATTATTACCTAAAGGGACAATAGCTCACCTAATGTAAATGAATCATGATTAGCTTTATTATTATATATATATATATATATATATATATAACAAAATTATATATATTTATATATATATATATATTATATATATATATTATTTTATTATATATATATATGCGGGAAATTATTTGCTCAAAGTAGTTTAGACAATATATAGCATTATAACGTATATATATATATAATATATATATATATATATATATATATATATAATAATATAAATATATATATATATATTATATTATATATATATATATATATATATATATATAATATATATTATATATATAATATATTATAGTATATATATAATTGATTGTGTTTTGTAGGATTTTAATATTAATTGTGGTTGTCGTTATATATACTATATAAATATATATATATAATATATATATATATATATATATATATACTATATATAATATATATATATATATATATTTATATATATATATATATATATATAATATATATATATATGATCATATCATTGTCACCATATTGGTTGTTAAGGCTTAATTAGGACTATTAGGTACAGTATTCCCTTAGTGGATTCAGTTTTTCATTTTGTAATTTTTTATTATTAGCCTTTTTTTCGCTTTTTGAAATGAAACTATTCATAGTTTTATTTTGTTTCTTGTTGCCATTTTTCATATTTTGTAAATTTTTAGGATAGTTAATTTGCTAAGCCGCCATCTTTTTTTTTCCCCTTAAGTAATGTGATATGATAGAACTTGCCTGAAGTTTTGTTTTGGTATTGACTGATTTTCTAGCTTCTTTTTGGTAAATTTTAACTACTATTGAACAATATTTAGCAACTTTGAATGTTGAATTCGAAAAAAAATTGTTAAAATTATTTGAAACGCTATTTTTAATTCATTCAATGTTCATACAAATTTTAGGGTTTTGTAACAAGTTGTGGTTGATAGGGATTATATTATTTTATATTTCGTTTCTGCCTTGTTCAGAGGTAAAAGGAGTGGTTTTTCCTTAGTTGCTACCATGTGCTAGATAAGAATGGTTGAAAATAGGAGAGAGAGAGAGTTTGAGTAGAGGAATGAGGTTAGAAAGATCCTTATAGGAAAAATGAAGATGTCAAGGAACAAAAAAGATGCCAGAAAGAATTCATCGTATCAGAGATTAGAGGAATCCAAAGATTAGAATGGAAATGGAGAACTCTAATGAATATAGATTAGAGTAAATGCTTCACCGGCATCCCGAATCTCAAGTTCTTGGAAGTAAACGAAAAATTACTGTAGAATCCCTTTTTTTTTTTTTTACACAAGACTCCTCCTTTCTGCTGGTGAAGTAATTGAAATAGAATAATTTGAATATCGAAGGCTAATCCTTTTGTTTCTAATATAATTGAGAAGAGTTGTATGGAAACAGATGTTCGTTCTCATAATGCACCTAGTCCTTTAGAATGGTTGGTAGAGAGAATAGGGTTACCCTCCAAAAAAATTTGAAGTACTCTTATACATCAGCATTGATACCTTTAGCTTTTTAAAAGTATTTATCGTTTGATTGTTTGGTAATATATCGATTTATAGACGGGAGAACTTGAAGGTGTAACATACTTTATTACGTGGTACTTGTACCACAGAAGAGCTTGGGAAAGCAGCGGTCTCTGAATAAGTAACAAAACATTCGCGCTTAGTACTTGTACCACAAAAGAGCTTGGGAAAGCAACTGTCTTTGAAGGAGTACCTCAACATTCGTACTCGGTACTTGTGCCATTGAAGAGCTTGGGAAAGCAACTGTCTTTGAAGGAGTAACTCGACATTCGTACGCGGTACTTGTACCATAGAGATGAGCTTGGGAAAACAGCAGTCTCTGAATAAGTAACAAAACATTCGCGCTTAGTACTTGTACCACAGAAGAGCTTGGGAAAGCAACTGTCTTTGAAGGAGTACCTCAACATTCGTACTCGGTACTTGTACCATTGAAGAGCTTGGGAAAGCAACTGTCTTTGAAGGAGTAACTCGACATTCGTACGCGGTACTTGTACCATAGAAGAGCTTGGGAAAGCGACTGTCTTTGAAGGTGTAACAACATTCATATGTGGCAACTTCGACAGGAGGAGACAGTTAAAACGAAAGTTTTTATGACACGCCTGCCTAATGGTCGACTTCTATCTCCCTATTACGTTTTTGAGTTCTCTTTGCCACTCAAAGGGTAACAACAATCTTTATGGATATTTTAATCTCAACATGGAGAGTAAAGGAATGAAGCTTAATAGAAATGTAAACCTAAGGTTTCTTTTCGGTTTATTATTATTATTATTTAGTTCATTAGATTAGGTTAGGGATTAGATATAGAGTAATAATAATAATAATAGTAGTAAAAACCTTACGTATTTTAGCTGTCATGACAGTTCAGATTTGAACTTACATAATAAAAAAAATACTTTAAATATATTTATATATATTAAGAAAAAGTTTTTGTTTGTAAATAATAATAATTTTTTTGTTATGTTTTGAGCGATTGTTTGCATTACGTATTTACAAAAAAAATCTTAAAAAAATGAAAAGTAAAAAGAAAAATGAATAATTTTTTTTCAAAATAAAAATATAATAAAAAGAAACAATATTCGTTTTTTTTTTATAATTTATATTTGCCAATTAATTATGTTTTCTGCAGCAAAAAAAATGTACAAAGTATTTCTCGAATTAGTTTTTTATAATTTTTTAGATAAGTTTTTTATTTTTATTTTTTTCAAATTTCTGACCACATTAAAATACAATACTATATATATATATATATATATATATATATATATATATATATATATATATATATTATATATATATATATATATATATATATATATATATATATATATATTATATATATATATCTCGATAGAATTGCTGACATATTGATATTGATTTTTTTGTTATACATTCACATAAATTACTCTACATTTCTGCCTGGTTAAATAAAGCTACAAATGCAATGCCAATTTTATATAATATTATATATATATATATAATATTATTTATATATATATTATATATAATATATATATATATTATATATATATATATAATATATTATATATATATACAAGAAATAATTGCAATACCTGCAATCAAATTTGTATTTTGTAAATACCCCTGATGTATTTTCACCATGCTGGGATTCGATCCTGGACCCTAGCAGATGATCGTGCAAGTGTTTGACCACTACGCCACGACGAGACAAAAGTAGGAATCCGAGAATACTTCTCCTGTCCCAAGCAGAGGAATTACTACAGTTACTTCCCGCTCGCCACTCGGGCGTAGGCAAAACAGGGATACCCGGCATGCAGTGAATACAATACCAAGAACCGGGGTCATTATGTACAAGAGAGAAATGCAATACCTGCAATCAAATTTATGTAAATACCCCTGATTTTGTCTCGTCGTAGCGTAGGTCAAACACTTGCACGCTCATCTGCTAGGTCCAGGATCGAATCCCAGCATGATGAAAATACATCAGGGGGTATATATATATATATATATAATATATTATATATATATATATATATATTATATTATATATAATATAATATATATATATATATATATATATATATATATATATATATATAATATAATATATAGTGGTGAACTGGAAAATGGTTCGCAGCTGTTTCAGTGAACACGTTAGTTAAAATTTTCAGAAAAGCAAACCGGCAGCTAATTTATGACAAAGCAGAGAACTCGTTTTCATTAAAATTTGGCAACTCACCACTATATATATTATATATATAATATATATATATATATTTTTATAGTTATAAGGTGCATATTTAGGTATATATATAATATATATATATATTATATATTTATATATTTTCCTAGTTTTCTTGCACTTTAAAAACCACCATTCATTAGCAGTTAATTGTTTTTTTTTATTATTATTATTGACCTTTTTTTCTATATCTTGCTTTAAAACATTCTTCATAATTTTTTTTTATGCTATTAGAATCAAACCACTTTCGACAAGACTAGGTTGACCAAGGCAATTTTGGAACTCTTAAATTTTTTTTAATAATCATTTATATTAAAATACCTTTATTTGTAGCTCTAAAAGCAAATTATAAATAAAACTAAATTTTAAATATTTTTATATATTCAATACAAATATATATATATATATAATATATATATATATTAATTTAGCCTGGGAAAACATTTAAATTCCTATTTTAAACCAAAGAATTATATTTATTTTTAAGTTTTTGATATATATATATATATATATATATATAATATATATATATATTATATATATAAAATATATATATATATATATATATTATATATATATATATATATATATTACTATATATTATATATATAAAATATGATTGGAGCGAAACCTCGCACTATATATATTGTCCTCTCATTTCATTTTGCCCTAACCCAAACTTTAAGAAAATAAAAACGAAAATTAAGTGAATTTTACTTTCCTTAAAAAAAACAGTTTGGGGAAGTGGGTGCTGGGATATGATCGAGGGTTCTCCCTAAGATCTTTGTGAAGAGGTGGGGGGGAGGTGAGCGAGCATGCTACTGTTTTAGTCTTTATAAACATTGTTCTTTTGATGAAAATGGCAGAAGTCAAAATTTGGCATTTGAGTTAAGTATCGAAAGAAAAAAAAATTGTTCCGTACATATTTTGTGGTTAAATTTCACTATTAGTTCTACACACTTATCGCTAGCGGACTGAATGTCGCAATCTGTAGTGATCTTCATTGGGATAATTAATTTTGAAATTGCTTTAATAAAAAAGTAATTTTGAATTGTGACACTTTTCTATCAAAGTAGCTAAATGTGTCGAGGCAAAAATTGGGTTTAAGAAGTCAGGAGGTGGTGTCTTTTGAGAAGAATTGAACAAATGATTTTTCCGTCTTTTTGAAAGTAATCGTTACGTTTTAAAATACCAATTTTAGTTATATAATCAGTAAATGTACTATACTGATAAATATACTTATATAATATTACCCAAAACGTTGCTTACTAGCTGTAATGGGTTAATCGAGAATAATGTAGGGAAAACGAGGGTTAGTGAATTCTGGCACAATATTTCAACATTTTGAAAAAGTCTGCAAGTACAATTTATCATCTTTATAATGCATGAATGGCAAAACTAGCAAGATCAAGGGTCGTTTTTTAAAGGTTCTGGTTCTGTTCTTCTGAGGGACATACGACCTTATCGCATTCTCACGTTAGGATTGTCAACAAAAATAAGGTCTTCATAGAGATTGTGCGATTACGTTCCCATGTAAATAGTTTGTGCCATTTTTATCTTGTGAGTCCTAATTACTTCCGTTATGAGAGTTTTCAAGGTAAAAGTGGCGCCTTGCTTTCTAAAATTGTATTTATGTAGGCTATATATTTTTTCCCACCCAAGGAAACGAACTGTTAACACGATTATAAATATCATTATACAGCTTGACAACTCTGCATTGTTCAACACTAGATTACACCTTTGTAAGTATGATTAAGCTCTGGAGGAAATGTTGAGCCGACTTTTATTGAGAATGATCCTTCTAACGTTAACAAGAGTGTGCTGCACTTATACGTTGGTCACATCAATGTTGATCATAGATTACTTTCTTCTGGGATCTATCGCTTAAAATATCAGTTCTACTATAACGCTCATATTACTCCATGCAATGTGGTTTGGCTTGTGTAGGTTTTACATGTATATGTGTTTGGATTGGAGAAATTATGCAATTCAGTTTGACTGTAACAGCTGATGAGTAGACTCATGTAGTTTCTTACCGTCTCTATTATTCTTTTCTCAAGTATTAGCTGAAATTACGTCATCTCTACACTTTTCTTCCTCTTCTTTTACTATAAACTCTTACCAATTTTTAAGTCTACCTTTCGACTATGTGGCGTTTAAAAATATCACAATTCCATAGCACTTGCCTAGCAAGAGAGAGAGGACCAAGTTTCGAGACTTTTCGGGGCGGGATATTTGAACTGCTTCCTTCATTTATTTCACTTACATTCTTATAGTTTTATTAACACAAATGAATTATTTCTAAATGAAAATTTGGATGTTCCACCATTAAATTTTCTTCTTCTTCAAGATCCTCGACAGGTAGTGAGAGGTAGTTTTATTCTTAATACAACTCTCCCAAACGCTTGTCAATAGTTTTGGCATTATAAATCGATGTAAATAAAAAAAGAAATACAAAATACTTTTAATACTGAAATTTTAATAATAAAATATAAAATAACACCAACATGGTGAACTAAATACAAATTTTCGGGAAGACTTTTCGGCATCAGCAGAACAAGTAAAAATGGGATTGTTATTCCAGTTAAATTTTTTAACAATTATGAAAACTTAACAGAAACTAATTTCTAATTGTATTTTCTTCAGTGAAAAAATACAAGACTACTACTATTATGACTACTATTCTTTACCTTAATTCACTACACTACTCGTATTATAATTACACTAAAAAATTGAATAACTAGTAACGGACCACTGATCAGAATTAGCATAGAGAATCGGAAGAAACAACAATTTTTTTGGAATTAGAATCTGCTTCGGGATTGGAAATATTTTTACGTCATCCATCACTACTAATAACTTTATAATTAAATTTCTAAAAAATATCAGCCATGCTTTCTTCCATAAATTTCTTGTAGACAGACATAAAAGCTGCAATAAAGGCTTCAACGTGGTAAATGGCTTTTGAACCAAGTTGCATGCGATGCTCGTGATAGGCCGCCATCTTGGTTACTTCGCATTTCAAGGATCCGTCACAGTTCTTAACTAATTCTTTGAGTAAACCCTGAAATAATAATAATATTAATAATAATAATAATATTAATAATAATAATAATAATAATAATAATAGTAATAATAATAATAATAATAATAATAATTATTATTATTATTATTATTATTATTATTATTATTATTATTAAGTTTTTTGTTGAATGCAAGAGAACTTAAGTCTTGAATGTGCTAGGGTTCCTCATGAGGTTATGTGTTACCAGTCTTAATGTATAGTAGTGAAACTATGGTACAGTCTGTTCAGATGAATAATCTTAGGATCGTGTTTGGTGTGAGATTTGTTAAAATGAGTAATGAAAGTATTAAGGAGTTGTGTGGTGTGACGAAAGGAGTAAAAGAGAATAAATGAGAGTATATTAAAGTGGTGTTACCATGTGGAAAGGATGGATGGTAGTAGTCGATTGGTCTTTTTTAAGCGACTACATAGTAGTGAGTGTGTTCGAAAACGACTGGTTGGGAAACCTAAGAAAAAGTGGATTGAGTCAGTAAGAGAATATCTGAAGGAAAAGAATGTGAATTTGGTCCAAGCGAGAAGAATGGTGAATAATAGTGGTGAAAATCGTGGGGGCATGGCTGTGGCCCTGACCCAGGGGATGAACTCCGACACTGAAGTTACCACATTGGGGTCTTTAGCGGTGGGCGAAGCTCTAGGGTGGATATTGGCTGAGACAGGTCCGCATTTAAGGGTGGGAGGGATGGGGGAGGGATTTCTTGGTTGATTTAGGTCATATTCTGGTACTTAACTATTCTGTTTCCGGTGCTTGTTTGCGCACACCATCCCCAATCTGTGGGGAGGCTGAAGATGATTAAAAAAACATTAAAAGTATATTGATAGCAAGAAGCAACATGGGCCTATCGAGACTGTTCCAGTCAACTAAAGTAACGACATGCTCACGCAAAACCTACAGCACCCTACGCCATGTCAAGATCTTACATAGATAGTATAAACCAAATAGGCTGCTACCAAAAGTTAAAACTATAGCTAAGGTACATGCTAACCAAACTACGAGCTTTAATAAGTTTGTCACAATTACAACATGCAGTTTTATTTTATTTTTTTTAGACCACTCCGCTCAAGAATGGTAACCCCTCCATACGGACCGAAACCCGCATGAAGAACCGAGCGAAGGGACTACTGAGAATGGATTTCGGTAAAATCTTCCCCGCCTCCCATCTCCTACCAGCATCAAGTGTGCGGAGTTACACAACTCCATGATCCATTAAATCTCCATCCCCTCGTATTTACACGACTGTGTGTCTACAGAAGAGAACTGTCACTCACTTATATACAGAGTTCTTACGACACGGACGGGTAACGTGCCGGGCGAGGGTCTTCGGAAAGCTCCAGTCCCTCAAACAAACATAGAGCCTAGCCCCATTCCCCGGCAGCACTGTTAAAGAACCGCCGCACTGCCTTCCATCAAGGACACTTCTAGCAGCTTTATGGACTTCACCATTTTCAACCGCTTCAACAAGGGGTGCCACCTCCCTGCCAAGTCGCCCCGCCAGTTGAATGTCACAGGAATGAACTCGATGACAGGTTGTCCTGAACGCGTGCGCACCCACTCTTCAATAGCAGGCACCGCTGGACGACTACATCAAGGGCGCACAAGTTCGCATCTGCAGCTACCGTATTGTCAACTACTAGTTCATTCCCTTCGTCCCAGAAAACCAAGTCAGGTTTTCGCATACCCGCTGGAGTGGGAATGGCAGGCTCCAGCATGACTTGTCACGTCCTCTGTAACTAACTAGCTAAAAAACCGTCTATATAATGTACTATATAATGTCCAAATCACCCATATACTTCCACAACGCGAACAGATGGTCTGAGAGGGAGAGGATCTACAATACTTCTGGGGGTGCCCAAATTTGTGGCACTTAAAACATCTCCTCGGGAAGGGGACGTAAGTTCGAACAGAGTGGCATTGTAAAACCAAGTATTACAAATGTTGAGGGGAAAGGCACAGAGGGGCTCTCCTTGTGAGGAGGGAACCTGCAGACATTGGTGACTGGTACATGTAATTTTTGGAAATCTGTATTATCTGTAGTTTCCGAACGAAACTCTGGAGCGTATATCGTACCTTTGGAGGTGTTACGAACATGGTCTGGTTTGGAGATAATCCGGAAATCCCCCAGAAACGATAAAGAAGTTAACATATGACTCTGTGTTCTGGAGGTGGCATGAACCAGGATGGAACCGTTTCTCATTGGTGTCGCCCGTACCTCAGTCGATCAGAGAACTTCCTCCAATGCGCCACTGAGGACAAGATGGCTTAGCCCAGCCAATGGATAGTCAGTGCAGATAGAAAACTCCCGGAAGAGGATCCGAGAGCACGATCGCGGTATCATTTTTCGTATGCGGATTTCTATATGGGAGACCCCGCGGGAGACCCAGTTGGTGCGGGGTCTCCTGGGTAGGCTGGTGTGACAATCGAAACATCGGGCTGTGTAATGATGCCGTAACAGACTCTGCTGGTCGAGAGGGGTAGTCCCAGAAACAGAAACGTTGCGTGGGACTAATGGTTGGGTGAAAGAAGTTCTCATACCAACCATTTCTTCAACAAGGGTGTCGAAACCCCTGTTGTACTCTGGACTCGAAGCAGCCAGGAAGAGATCGGGATGGGAGCCTGATTGATGAGTTTCGTCCTTATTTAAAAGATTTAAATTTTATTTTTACCCATAAAGACAACTCCAAAAATACATTTCCACCCTCAATAGACGAACACAAGTATAATAACACCAATGATGAATATAAATAAAATATATTCTGGTAGCGTAACCACAGAAATCGCGCCCACCACACGCCTAGAGCATAATACCTTCCAAGAAACACCACCCCGTAGGTTAGGCCATGGGTGTGGCCTCGGAAAAGCCCCCCAGAACATAGCGTCCAGTCCCTAAAATGCCAAAATAATAGCCAAGCCCCACATGGAAAAGACGCGAAGCCCAAGATTATACACCAAACTGCAGGACAGCCCCCTCAATAGTCAAGGTTCGGGTCCATACAATAGGCGAGAACAACTAGCTTTTGACCTGTACATTCACCCATGGGGGAACGAGAGAAAGGTGAGCATAAGATACGCAGAGACAGCAGCTAAATAGCCACCAGGATCCAGGAGGAAACTGGGGAGACTCCCATAAGAGAGAGAGAGCAGGAATACTAGGGTAGTACTTACAGAAAATGGAGGAGAAGGGATAAAACTGGGAAAAAGACAGGTAATGAGAACGGAATAATAATTTAATAATATATAATAATAATAATAATAATAATAATAATAATAATAAAATAATAATAATAATAATAATAATAATAATAATAATAATAATAATAATAATAATAATAATAATAATAATAATAATATAATAATAATTATGCAATAAAATAATAATATAATAATAATAATAATAATATAATAATAATAATAATTAATAATTAATATAATGGGACTTAACAAAGCGGAATTAGGAAGCTCTTTTGGAAGAAGCGCCCGAAAGGTTAAGAATGAGAAATAAGGGAACCTGATTAGAATAATGAATAGGGATGGTGCTTTTGTAACTGATGAACATGGATGTGAGAGAGTGTAGAAAGAACCACTTCGAGGAATCTGATAATATTGGCGTAATTAAGAGGTGATTAGTGAATTTGGTTTTGTTTTGGGGTTTGGGGGTTTGTTTTTTTTGATTTGGGGGGGATTGATGGTGGAAAAAGGAATAGGTATTTTGGGGATGAGGTATAGCAAGAGGAGGTAATGAGATAGAGTGCAGAAAGTTAAAAGAATGGTAAATCTGCAGTTTAGATGTAAATTACTGGTGAAATGATCAAGCAAGCGGAGTGAGATGGTGATTGATTTGGTTTGAAGTTGTGTAATAAAAGCGTCTTTGGAGGGTATTAGTCCAAGGATTGGAGGGAGGCAGTAGATAAGTACCCTATATAAGGTTAAGGGAGATAAGGGGAACTGTAGAAATTATAGTGGAATAAGTTTATTGAGTGCTGTAGGGAAAGATATATGCCGGTATTTTGGTCGAAAGAATGCTGTCGAGTGACTGAAGATCTGATTGGTGAAGAACAAGGTGCGTTTAGGAGTGGTAGAGGAGTTGTGGAGTCAAATCGTTACATGTGAAAACAATGATGAGAAAAATGAAGGAAGAGAATTAAAATTGTATTTAGTTTTATGGATTTGCTACAGGCGTATGATAGGCTAATAGGGAAGCTCTATGGCAGGTGTTAGTGATATATTGCGTTGGGTGGTAAGCTTCTGAATGGATCAAAAGAATGTATGGACGATAGTGAGGCGTGTAAGAATAAATGGTGTAAAAGTGATTGGTTTTATTAATAGGCGAGTGAGACAGGGTTGCGTTATGGTCTCCTGGTTATTCAATTTGTATATGGATGGGGTTATGAAAGAATTTAGAGGTGGGGTGCAGTAAATGGTGTTTTAGAATGATGAGGATGAGATGAGTGAGGGTTGCCCTACCTATATATGCGGATGAATTTGGTTCTTTGTGGGCGAATTGGAAGAGAGTTTGAGAGGATTGGGTAGAGAGATTGGAAGTGGTGTAAAAGGAGGGTTTGAAAGTACGTAGATAAGAGTTAAGGTATGGTGCTGGAGTGAGACAGTCCGCAGGTGAAGTTATTTAGATGGTGAGCAGCTGAACAAGGTCTGAGTTTAAATATTTAGGGTATGTGTTGGATGAGAAGGGAAGAGGATTGATGGCAGAGTGTATTAGGAAGTTCGTGAATGGCAGAAAGGATTGCTGGTGGCAATTAAATCGTTTGTATATTGTAAAAAGGACTAAGTCTGGAGTGCGCCAGGGTCTTGCATGAGGGATGTTGTTACCTGTGGTTATTGCCATAGTAGTGAGACTATGGTCTGAATAAGAAGTATAGATCTTAAAGTTCAATGTGTTCAGATGACAATCTTAGGGGCGTGCTAGTGTGAGAAGAAATTGATAAAATGAGTAATGAAACGCATCTAGAGAGTTGTTGGTTTCGTAAGAAAGCGGGTAAACCGAGTAGAGAATAAATGAAAGATGTTGAGATGGTTTTTTCATGTGTTTTTTTTTTTTTTTTTTTTTTTTTTTGAAAGATGTGTATGTAGGGTGTGGTTAAGCGGATGTTATAGTGGTGAGTGTGTTGGGAAACCGACCGGATGGTGAGACCGAAGAAAGATGGATTGAGCAGTAAGAATGTCTGCAGGAGGAAATGTGAGTTTGGCAGAGGCGAGAAGAAAGGTGCATGATAGGAAAGAATGGCGGGGTGTTGTGAGGGGGTATGGTTGTGGCCCAACCTGGGCCAGGGGATGAACCCTACACTTGACGATTTACCAATAGTTGAGGATCCGTCGCGGTCCTGTGAAGCTCTAGGGTAGATTTTCTGACTGTGACGAGTTCTCACTAATTAATGGTACAGAGGGGGGTAAGGCTGGGCCTTCTTTTCGACTTTTGTCATATTCTTCTACTGCTCTTTTCTTTTCGATGCATGTAACGCACCTTACTCCCAGTCTTGGGGAAAAAAAGGTAGATGAAGAATAATAAATTTTTTTTTTTTGAGTCAGTGTACAGGACCCACCGCGGCTCACAGAAAAGCGGCCATACTGGGCTGAAAAAATCAGCACCATGGGAGGGCCCTATCATATATATGTTTCAAGTGTCAAAGGGAGATTTGGATAGGGAAATGAATATTCAGTCAGTCAAAAAATAAATAAAAACTACATAAAATTATACCCTTGTATTTTAAATAGTCTTAAGATTACATAACAAAATCAAATGTTATAAAGAATATTCACTTTTTGAAGATACAAGAAAATAGTTACTGCTAAAGTGGGAAAATAACGACGGCGAATAGGGTTCAGATGGGAACAATCTATGAAGATATGGCGACAGATTGAGGGTGTGGGCAACGGCAAATTGCAAATGGAGGGGGTCCCGTGACATTTAAGTGACTGGAGTGATATTAGCGTGGCCAATTACGGAGGCGTGCAAGTTCAACCTACGTGTAAGCGTTTTCTTTGAGAAGACACCACCAATATTCGGCTTTAGTTCTGAGTTTCGCTCCTCGCTGATCACTCGTTCAGCATTTTGCCAACAAGATCGAAAGCCTTGTCGGGATCAGGATAGTAATCAGTTGATGGGAAGGCAGCCTTGTCGAATGCGTCCGGGAGGTACCTGGAACAAATCCGAAAAGGGGAGGTGGCCATTTTGGCCTCTCTACAGCGATTCATTTTGCCGGTACCCCTACATGAGAGGGAGTCCAACATAAATAATTTGTTTCTTACTGGAATGGAGCAGCCGAAGAAAGTGTTGTTGTTCAGCGGATACCATTGTGTTTTTAGAAATAGGGTTTAAGTGGCCTGTAGGCGCGCTGAGCGGAATCTGCAATAAATGGACATAAGATGATCTTGGGTAAGGATTAAAATTCGAGAAAGGGCAATCATTATAGCCATATTCTGCCGTAAAAATTGAAGCATAGGGGGGAGGGTATGGGAAAGATGCGGTCAGGAAAGATAGCAGATGCGCCCACCACTGTTTCCTTGTTTTAGAGCCGTCCAGTAAACCTGGATCTAAATTCATCTGAACTGGGAATGAGACAGGATGATGCTTTTAACAGGGTAGCAGGATGGGGTGGCTAGATTTTGAAAGAGAGGTCAGAGCCAAGGAAATGGTAGGAGAGGGGAATAGCCAAGGTGTGTACCCTTCGTCGTAAGAGAAAGCAGCACCCTTGCAAGGGATGTAAGGGAAAATTTTAACTCGTTAATTAACAGTGTTGCCAAGGGCCAGTAATTGGGATTCTGAGTTAGCTCATGCAGAATCGTGTCAGAGCAGACGATATGGGTGAAACGAAGATAACTTGTACACATAATGTACTCTTCGAAGAGAGAGTGCAATACACCATTGGCTTCAACTTCCAATTGCTCAACCTGGGGGGACGATTCGAAGGCTCCAGTGGAGATTCGGATCGCCTCATTTGATGGAATCTAAAGGTGTAAGCAGTGCTTGTGAGTCTGGCCGTTTAACTGCCACAGCCATTTAGTCCAGTTGTCGATCGGATTAGGCGATGTAGAGGCGTAAAAGGAACTTCGTTCAGCACCCCAAGATTTTGAGGCGAGAGACGTAACAGGTCAGCGAGCGATGACAGTTCTTTTCAGGTGTTTAAATATGCGTGCATATGTTAAGTGGTTCATCTAGAATGAGTCCTAGAAAGTTGACTTGTGAAGTAACAGAAATGGGCGAACCGCTATAGGTTAGGTTTGCTGGAAATGAAGGTTGTGGCAAAGTCTTCGAGTCCCTTTTTTTCTTAAAAAGCACTTGCTGAGGTTTTGGTGGGAGAAAAATGGAAGCCATGGGAGTTACCCCATTGTGAAATATTCTCAATAGCTAGTTGTAGGTTGCCATTCGAGAAAAGGCAGCCTGACACCGGCTATATAGTAGCCGCAAGGTTCATCGACATAGAGAGAAAAATTGAGAGTCGCTGGGATAGAAGTAACGGTATTATCTTTAAATCCGAGAGCAAATAGTAGTACACTATAGAAACACTACCCTGTAGGAAACGCCTTCATCCAGAGTAAATTGGAGTGACAGAATAGAAGAGCACCGAAACTGTAGATAGATCTATTTGACAGAAGGCATTTGATGAAAAAAGGGAGTTGTCGCGGGAAACCGGAGCGAATGGAGTTTAAGGAGAATCCCAGTTCTCCACTTTGTCGTAGCTTTTTCAAGGTCAAAAAAGGACACCACAACCATCCCACTAGTGAGAGGTGTCCTGGATGTCATGGTCTAGTTTTACCAAGGGTTCCGCAGTTGAACGATTTTGCGGAACCAAACTGGAAAGTTTGAGAAAGCTTGGACGCCCTCAGAACAGGGAGAAAGCGGCCAGATACCATTTTCTCCATTAATTTACAGAATGACAGGTCAGCGAAAATTGGTCTTTGGTTGTCCGCCAACTTCGATCTTGCCAGGTTGGGAATAGATTACAAAAGCTGAAGTCCAAATAGATGGAAAAGAAGATCCCGATCCAATTCTGTGATATTAAATCCACAAAAAATGCTGATGCGAGGATGATATGACGGAGGCATAGACGAAATCATGTCTGGACCAAGGACACCGTCTTTGCTATTGCCAATGCAGTTTGAAACTCTGCAAGTGTAAAAAGACGTTGTAGTATGATCTTCCCCTCTACGCTGTGAAAGCTCTGGCAGTGCTGTGTCAGTTCTCTTTTTTGAAAGGCCTCAGTGTAGCGGAAAAGGAACTCGAGTGGCGGCAAGCTATAACCTACGCATCGCGTACAGCCGCAGCGAGCGAGATCAAGTCGTATATCAGGCCCATAACGAGGACTGTGGAGTGATTGTTGGAGAGACGAGATATTTTCTGTGTAAATTTCCACACTAAAGGAAGGGGAGTTGTGGACTTAACAGTCGATATGTAAGTTCGAAAAATTGTTGCGCGTTTGGCGATAAGTTCGCCAAGATCTCGCTGCGGCTACTTATTAAATAATCATGTTTGGGTGTTACGGGTCCTGTTGTATTGCCTATAGAGGTTTCTTCTTCTCTCGGTTGGCTTGTGCACACCTCTTGGGACCACCAAGGGTTGCCGACCGCCTGCCTGAGGAAGATTGCGGAATTCAAGCTTCCGCTGCCGAGATGACGACTTCTGGAAGAAGCGAAAAGGCATCATTCAACAGTGAAAAATCGGTTATTGAAGAGAAGACTAGTGTAGCTGTGCCTGATAAAGGAGCCCACTCCGCTCATTCATAACGCCAGCTGAAGTTAGGTTTTTGCATTGGGCTTGGTACACTCATTTAAAGCTATTGGGTATGATTCACGCTGCCGAATAAATAATCAAAGCGGACCAGTTAAAGCGATCCATAAGGGAATGGAGCAAAAGGAAATATCAATACAAGAAGAAGTATGTGTATCTTAAACGTTCATATGTAGGAGTCTATGTTTAAGGCATCCCGGGAAAAGGGGTTAGGAGATCTATTAGGATTTTGGACTTGGACGAAGTGACAGAGTCGCCCCATAAGGTGTGGCGGAGGTTTCCTAGTATAACAACCGGAGTAGGAGCTGTTTAAAAGATCAGCTAAGTCGACCTAGTAAATTCACTACTCGAGCCAAGTTGTTCGAGGAGCAGATTCTAATTTCGGTACAAACCTTGCTTCGGGCGGCCATCGCTAGCTGTTTAGTTTGGAGAGGGATTGGGGAATAGGGGACAAATTTGTGAATAGTATTCCTGCAACCTCCCCTATCATTGTCACCTCTTCTATAGAGGTTAGCGCAATTTTATATATCCGACAGGTTGAAAGTCGCGTGACATAGTCGAAAGTTCCTTAAACATATGCATTTTGCTGTACATATATTTTATTAGTTGAACAAGTGTTTTCGAAATTAGAATAGTAGCCACGACATACCATGAAAGGAAAGTTGCTTTTGCTGATGTTTAGACGTGTCTGATGATTGTCTTCTTGAGCAATTGGTTGATCACGAACCAAGACTACTTGGAGGTGATTTCCAAGTGCGGCTACAATTGCTCGCGCACAGGTATTTTCTACCTCAATGAGCGAGGCTAAAACACCAAATGCTATTGGTAAGAATAGTATACAACGAGATTGGGTTGTTACGACTGCTTTGGGAGAGTCAGTTGTATTGGGGGGGGTGGGCTTCACCATGTAATACGGATAAGTTGAGTTCAAAAACCGAATCCATGTTATTGTATGGGTTTGGTTGGTCGTTGGAAGAACAACCAATGCTGATGTTTATTAATGAGAAGCAGATCAGTTATCGGCCAAACAAGCGATCAGAAATGTGTGAGGATTGTGAATGGTCTCATATGGAAATGGGGTAAGAAGGTGTCACCTAAGGTGTCTCTTTATGAGAGTGTTGGGATACTAAAATTGGGTTCCAATATAGATTTTTGATTGACAAGGTCTCTTCTATATTTGAGATTTTGCCAGTAATTCATCTTGCGATTGATTTTGGGAGATACAGTTTGATTGAGAGTGTGGACCTCTGGGTCACTCTTCATGCCTCAAACAGACCCAGAATGCTTAGAGCGCTTGCGACGTTTACGTTGGAAATTTTCCTCATATTCTGTAAGTGCAGGAAGCATTAGAAGAGAATTGGTCATCACATCAAGCTCCAATTGGGAGCTATTATCAATTCATCTTCTAGGGTATAGAATCCCTTAGAGTGTGCTGATATAGGAAATTCGGAAAAAGAGTTATAGGAAGATTCAGAAGAGCTAGAATTTTCTTGCAGACTATTAAGGAAGGTTGATTGGGTGGGTTGTTCAACAACTGTGATTGTTTGAGTACAATCTGTTGAAGCCATTGCTTTTGTCTCTTGAGTAGATTTATGGGCGAGGTCTCTTCTGAGTTGTATTTTTTTACGTCATTGAGGTTGCTGTTGTTTCTGTTTAAAAATTTCGGTATGCCTCTAGGATTAACTGAATAATCTTAGCTTGGCCGACTATTCTTTTCTGTGTGTTTAAAAACATCTTTTCAGGATTGAGTAATAGTGGGAGGCGAATTAAGGGGACAAAGAAACTGTCCTCTTGCATAAGTTTGTGAACCTATTTGGTAAGTATGGGATAGTGTGGTCTTGGCAGAAATGTTTTTCCAAAATTTTGTACTGGGTATGAACCAGTTTATTTCATTGCTGCGTTTGGTGAGACCAGTAAATAGGGTAGCGGTTGTTGATGGTTTTGGGGCGGGAGATTGAATCAAGGGCTGCTTTTTGTACTATTTGAAGAGTTGGCAGTGTGGGCAACACAGGCAGACAGGTTGCAGTAACTGCCAGAGTTTCCACTGGAATTTAGGAGAGGAGTTCTGGTAGGATGGGGTTGTGCTGGCGGATTAACACGCGAGGCGTGGGGGCAGCTTTAATTGTGGCGTAAGATTGACTTTGGTTGTCTGATATTTTTCCTTGAGCTGGCATATAGCATCTCTCCGGCTTCAATTTTTGTATGCCGTTACATAATTCCAAAAACCTCTGTCAAAACAGATAAAACGGGCATTTGAAGAAAGAAGCACTGTGGGGTACCCCACAGTGTCTACATTAGGGGTATTTTCACAAAGAGTGTGAAATAATTCTCCGCAGATGGGCATATGTCATTCGGTCCCCTACAGTATTTTCGGGGGTGACCAACCGGTGCATTTAAGCAACGTCCTGGGTCGAGGGATAAACGCGCGAACACTGTGACTTGTGAACAGGTATTTTCACCTTTGTAGGTGGATGAGGGTATTAAAGGTTAGCAGCAAACGAGAATTTGGTTTTCAGGCGAATCCCTACGAGGGGGAAATCTATAAATGTTGTAACGGAAAATCTTTTCTGTGGAGATTTTCATTATGACAGCTAGATCTCGTCTTTCTATTCATAACAACAGAAAATAGTGCCTTTAGATGTTTCTTATATCGTCAGGAGTAGAAATAATAGAAATGTTTGCAAGAGATGTTAAGGATGACAGAATGGAACTTGATTTCGGGTTTAGCAGCTTGTACGAGAATGGACCCATTTCTCATTTAAAGTGGACGAGGGTCTCAAACTCCTAAACTTTTTTCAAGTGCATCGCTGAGAAAAATGGTTCTATGTTCAGTAAGAGCTTTGGAGAGTGGATCGCAGTATATGATATATCGGGAATGAGTGTGTTGCTGGCATCCTGGTGGGAGTTGCAGCATATGGATAAACGAAAATGAGAACGACTATGATGGGGGGCACCTTTGCGGGATCGCCCGGACCGTGGCACCTGGGGTGTTTTGGGTTTGCTAGTCGACGAATCGCTGAAATGCAAAGACCCTCAGGTGTAGGAGAAGAAGTAAGCATAGCTACCTGGTCTACAAGTATAGGAAACGCGTAAGTCAGGCTGGGGAAACCTGACAGATGGTACATGTTGTGATGTGTTTGCTCACCTTGGTTAATAACGTTTTCCTGTTAAAGACTTTTCCATAAAAATTTACCAACAAACTTCGGTCACCCATGAATGGAACGTACCACAGGCACCTTAAGTCTTTCACGTAAAGTCCGAGATTATACACCAAGGCAGAACACCCTCATGAGTGTTAGCAAAGGGCTTGGCTTCCACAATGGCGGCCCGGTCAGAGGTGAGCGTAAATGACCAGTTTTTCAACGTACCCTCATCCACGGGGAGGAAGTGTGGAGTGAACTGAAAACCCATGCGTGAAGAGCGCACCGCGATAGCCCGTGGAGGCTGTGATGGGAAAAAACCGAGGGCAACCTTATATAAATAAATAAAGGGACTTATGTGTTGGAAAATCCAAAAGTTTGGAACGTGTGCACTAACACGGAAATGAGAAGGAGGGAAATTATTTTACATGAGGAAAAGAAAGAAGGTTGAAAGAAAGCATTGACAAATGCTAATGCCACGAAGCATAAAAACAAATGGCACATAAACGTTGGCTGGGGTCGGTGGGGAACGCACAAAAGACCATCTTGCATTGGTCTCATAGCTATGCCATGCCCAAGTTAACAAAAACATAACACCACTATGAGAATCAATAACAAACCCTTCCGGGCGAATATAAATAATAATAATAATAATAATAATAATAAAAATAAATCAGAATAAAAATAATAAAAAATAATTTACAATGACAATTAATAATAATAAATAATAATAATAATAATATAATAATAATAATAATAATAATAATAATAGATAATAATAATAGATAATAATAATATAATAATAATTACCTGTGTGTTTAGTGAGAGAAGAATTGATAAAAATGAGGAATGAACGCATTAGGAGTTTTGTGTGTGAAGAAGGCGAAATGAGAGATAAAACGAGAGTAACATTGAGGATGGTTTGGTCATTGGAAAGGAGCATGATAGTCAGTTGGTTAAGCGGATGTATTAGTGGTAGTGTGTTGGGAGTCAACCGGCTGGAGACCGAAGAAAAAGTGGATCGAGTCTGTAAAGGAATACCTGAAGAGAGGACATGCGAGTTTGGCAAGACGGAGAGAAAGCGTGCATAACAGAGTGAATGGTGGGGTTTGTGAGGGGTATGGTTGTGGCTTCCGCAGGGGTTGAACCCCACATGACGAGATGCTTCAGTGTGGGTCTCTCGCAGTCTCTGAGAGCCTCAGGTGATTTTTTCTAATTTGAGGCGATTTCCCACTGGGGTATAAAGGGGGGCGGGCTTCCTTTTGGAACACGCGTTTCATATTCTTTCTACTACTTTTCTATCCCGGTGTGTGCTACGCACCTTACCCCTAATCTGAGGATAAGATGATGATGATGATAATAATAATAATAATAATAATAATAAGAATAATAATAATAATAATAATAATAATAATAATAATAATAATAATAATAATAATAATAATAATAATAATAATAATAATAATAATAATAATAATTTAGGGGCGTGTTAGGTGTGAGAAGAATTATAAAATAGGAATGTTACGTATTAGAGAGTTATGTGGTGTGAAGAAAAGGATAAAGAGAGAATAAAATGAAAGTACGTTGAGATGGTTTGGTCATGAGAAAGGATGAATGACAGTCGGTTGGTTAAGCAGATGTATAGTGGTGAGTGTGTTGGAATCGACCGATTCGGAGACCGAAGAAAAAGTGGATTGACTCAGTAAAGGAATGTCTGGAGAAGAGAAATGTGAGTTTGGCAGAGGCGAGAATAAAGGTGCATAATAGGAGTGAAATGGCGGGGTTTGTGTGAGGGGGTATAGTTGTGGCTCACCTGGGCCAGGGGATGAACCTTACACTTGACGATATGCCAAAGTGAGAGGTCCGTCCGGTCATGAAGTTCTGGATGGATTTTCTGGACTGCGACAGTTCTCATAATAGTATTGAGGGGCGTAGCTGGGCTTTCTTTTCGACTTGTGTGCATATTCTTCTACTACTTTCTTTTCCCATTGCATGTCACGCACCTTACCCCCAGGCTGGAAAAAAGGAAGATAATGATGATGATGATAATGATGATGGTGATGCTTAATAATTAATTAATATTAATTAATCATTCACCACTTTTTTCCCCCAAGACTTTGGGTAAGTGCGTAACATGCATCGGAAAAGAGAATAATAATATATCAGATACAACACGAGA
>JABUQX010044885.1:0-7500 GCA_015478945.1 Trachelipus rathkii | reverse complement strand
CATACTTATCTTAACTTTCTGTGATAAATCCCCCCCTTTCCATAATTCTCTCAGACCACTCAAAGCTCTCATTCCTTCTCCTACTCTATGTTCTATCTCCTCCTTCATCCCTCCCCCCTTACCCAAGTCCATCCCTAAATATCTAAAGATCTTTACTTCTTCCAATACTACACCCCCTACTCTAACCTCTGACCCCTCCCCCTCCTCTCTTTCCTCTTCCTCAAACACTAACACTTTACTCTTACCTGGGTTTATTTTAAGCCCCTTTTGTTCACACATTCTCTCAAACTCCCTCACCAAATACCTCAGCCCTTCCGCGTTCTTCGCCACAAGGGCAGTATCGTCCGCAAACAATATCATGTTCACTTCCCTTCTATCATTCCCATTCATCAATTCCACCCCCCCTCCCCTCCCTCACCATTCCTCTGCAAACACTCTCCATAAACAAATTGAAAAGCCACGGTGACATTACACACCCCTGCCTCAATCCTCTCACCCACCCCAAACATCTCACTCTCCCCTCCTAACACTCTCACACACATTCTACTATTCCTATAGAAGGCCCTAATACCTTTACCTAATTTGCCCCCCACTCCATTTTCCTCCAACACCCTCCACAATTCCCCCCTCTTCACTCTATCATATGCTTTCTCTAAATCTAAAAAACACCCATACACTTTCCCTTTCCTCTCTATACTTTTTTCCACAAGCATCTTTAGTGTAAACACTTGGTCCACACACCCTCTTCCCTCCCTAAATCCTCCTTGTTCTTCCCCCATTCTCCCCTCCGTTAAACCCCTCACTCTCTCAATCAGTATTCTCCCATACACTTTCCCTACCACATTAAAAGACATATACCTCTATAATTCCCACATTCCATCCTATCCCCCTTCCCCTTATACAGGGGAACCAAACAACCATCCTCCCAATCCTGTGGTACCTCACCACTCCTCCAACATATATTAAATAACCTATACAGCCATTCCTCCACCCCTATACCTCCCTTCTGCAACATTTCCATTCTCACACCATCCAAACCTGCGGACTTCCCTATTCACGGCCCTAATAATTTCCTCCATTTGTATTTTCATCCTCCCCCTCCCTCCCCCATTCATTCCCCAACCTCACCTCTTGCAAATCTTCCTCCCCTCCCCCACCCACTTCATTCAATAATCCACTAAAATACTCCCCCCCCCTCTTCCTCACCCTTTCCTCTCCCCCTATCCACTCCCCATCTCCTCCTTTAATCCTCTCCCCAACCCCTCCTTCTTCTTCCATTCTATTCACTTCTTCCAGAACATGCTTACTTCCCGCATTCAAATTTCCGGTTCACTTTTCTACTATCCTACTCATCTGCTCTTCTCTTCGTCCTCTCCACCGCCCTCTTTGCTTCCACTCTAACCCTTCTACCTTTCCTCCCCACTTTCCTCTCTCTCCACTCGGCGGCGAGTTCATATATCTCTTATATGCCTTATATAACGAGCGAGCGCGTCCCTTCACCAATTCCTAACATTATCTACTCACTTCAACTCCCTTTCCATATACTGCTTGCACCACCCTTTTACCATCATTACCCTTCTTAGCCTCTATCACTATACTGCCTCTTTAAATATCTCTCTCTATCTCTCTCTCTCTCTCTCTCTATCTCTCTCTATCCATGTCACACACATACATCACGTCTCTCCACCTGAATCCTCCATAACCTCTCCTAAAACTCCCTCTCTTTACAAGCGAGGCGTGATCAATACTCCAAATATATTCCAACTAAATCATTCTTTCTGTGTTACTCCCCATATACCCTCAACCCCTCTCCTCCCTACCACCACCCTTTATCCTTATGCTAAACACCCATAGAAATAAGTGATCAACTGAAATATCCCCACTCACTCGCCCCCTCTTTATAATACATATCTACATCTGAACAATTCTAACCATAATCCTTCCCATTTTCTCCCACATAACTAACCAGATACCGCCCTCCCCCCGTTATCTCACTCTTCCATGTATACCTATCCATGTATACTTATGATTCTCACTTTTTTTGAACCAAGTATTCCCCACTATCATCATTCTTCTTTCAGCACACAACTCTAACAGACTTTCTCCATTAAAGCATTACCCTCTCCACCTCACCACAATATGAACCTAACCTAATAATTCTTCCACCCCCTCTTAACCCTATCTACCCACTCTGCATCAAACCTCTACCAAAGATCAATCTTATAGCAATATCATTCCTCTCCCCAATAACTATTCCCAACACTACACTCAAAAACTCATACGAATCTTCATCTCTCCTCCTCGCCTTAATTTCTGCTCCTAATCACCTCCGGTTGCGATACGCATACAAAAACCCATCATTTCCCCCAAAATATCACTTTCACCCACATTATCTGGAACTCACCGACTACACACCCTACCTTATCCCACACCTCTGTGTCCTCATAACTTATTTGCTTACACACCCACCCTAATCCCTACTGCTTAATAACACTCTCCAATGTCACACCACTGTATTTTATCACCCCCTTGTTACTTTCCAAAGTCCAGCCTCCCCTCCTTTCTCCTTCAAAACTTAGTCTTTTTCAGTTAAATGCCCACAGCCCACATTTTCCAAACCCTATTTATTTTTTTTTTTTCTTTATTGTCTTTCAAAACATTTAACCCCACTTCCTCCCCTCTTCAATCCCTCGCCCTTTACCCCGCGCTCACATTCATACCCCATCCCACTCTTAAAATTACCTCACCTCTCTCCACCTAAATACATTCCCTTCTGTTGGCCCCTATCATCCAATAACTAATAATGCCACTCAGCTCAATGCAGTGCCAACTCTACCTTGTGGGACCCCCCCCTCGAAAGGCTATCTTAACAACACAAAACGAAACCTAGAAGCCACCACCTGCCGCTCACTAAAATATAACCCACACCACAAACTGTGACAACACCATTCACACACCTTTAATATTTTCCCTATTTATACATACTTTTTATATCTTATTTAATCCCTTATACTTAATTTTAATCTAATTAAATCCTAAAATAAATTTACTTATATATAAACCTTTCTTTTAAAATTCAATACGCAATATGGTCATATTACTGTAAATGTAAATGACAGGCTAGTGTTTTGTAATAAAAACACGCTCTGTTATGGGAGCATTCTTCAATCCATTAATGAGTATCTAGACTAGGGAGCTGAGTAAATAGAGTAAAGTTCTTTTTAAAATCTTCCCCACCCAAATGAAGGATAGTATAGAGTATTACTTTTTGTTTTTATACTTTATTTGTCTCAAATATCGATGAACGTTTATCTTTTATAAATATTTACTAGACACTTATGTTTAATTTAGATCAGATTTCTTTACAGTTACTTTCTTTTTTTCTCTCGATATTCACTCTATTCAATCTATTTATTTTATTTAGTTTACTTAACTTGTCTCTATTTATTTTACTAAATTGTGCGTTAAAGTAATTTTCCTTCCCCTTTTCTTCTTTTTTCTCTTCAACTATTCCTTTTATTATATTTGAGTTATCTTAAACTTTTTATGATTTACCACAACATGAATTCCACTCGTTTAGACTGGTGATACGATCCTATTATTGTTTCGTGTGGAGTTATCCTCACAATAGTTTTCAACTTCTGCAATTACCCTGCAAGTACCAGTCGGCGAAGTTGTTGACCAAAATTTCAAGTTTAGATGTAACTACGAAACTTATGTTGTTAATACGGTTGTTAAGAATAGTGGGTTATATTGTCCATGATGCTTCAATAGATTTACCCAAAGATGACTTTTACCAAAGTAAATTTAAGTTTCACTTCATTTCATAACTCACGTCCAGTCGTAACTCTATAACAACTCGATCTTCTATTTAAATCAATAACCTCAAAAATTTAGTATACAATACTAATTTAAATTACTATCTCAAATATCTGATTCTTGTTATAGTTTCAGTTTTCATATATAATAAGGCTGAATACAGTACGGGCAAACATGGTCTAGTTATAAAATCACGGATCAATACTCTCCTGCTCAAATCGTGAAATTTACAAATGTACAAACAAACTAAAAGCACTTGTATCAGTGTAAGTGCATAGTCGTGACAATGTAGAATCACTTATTTTTAACGAATTTTATCATGCCAACTTATTTTAGGACTGTGACGAATTTCAAGAATAATCGTTAAAGTTTTAATTTTTTTATCACTTCTTTAGTGTATATATATTTAATATCATATTAACTTCTGGATTAATAATATATATTAAATAATTTATCATCAATAATTTCACTTATTTTAAAGACTCTATTCACAACAGTAAGCTAAATACACACACACATCCAAGATCAAGCGTAAAATACAATTACTATAGAGTAGATAAGTATTATCGTATTATATATATATGATATAATAATCTCACTACATACTCACCAATATATATCTATAGTATTATACTCACGATAATTATATAATATATATATATTTATATACTACTCAATACTCACTACACATATTATATATATTCAGATTTCATTGGTGAGTGATATTATTATTTAGTATTAACATAACGTTATTTCTAACACTTTACCTAACAGTATGTGTAGAGTGATATAGCTGTATATGTCGATAGATAGTAACATATACTCTAATATATGAATATACGTATAATAACCTTTATACTCATACTTTCTTACTAAAGTACTATATACTATTCAGAATATACATATACTCGAAGATAGTATGTAAATTATATTTAACTATAATTTATAACTAATTAATAATATTAGGTATAATATATATATTAACAATATAATAATTAGGTATATCACGATAACATTGGGCTATAGATTATCATATACAAACATAATATCGAATTATTATACGCTATAAATAATGAGAGAGTGAGGTGAAATAAATATATATAATTTTATATATTACAATCAGTATATAGCCTCATAATATTTTATAAAAAGGTACTTAAATAAATATCATTTATAGTAGCAATTACATATACTTATAATAAATACCCTAGCTAAATAAGCCTTATAAATAATAATAAATATAGAGGATAAATAAATAGGTTATATTATATATATATATATATATATATATATAATCTAAAACACCCGAAATTTTTTTTTGCTACTGCCCTATATAGTATATTAACAAATACTCTCGAATACAATAATAACCTTAACACAAAGTATATATCACTATTATACGCTCACTCACTATAATATATATATAATATATATATATTTATAACTAAATAAAACTATATTAGTATTATATAACCTAATTAAACTCAAATTAACATAATATATAATAGTCTATCATGCATATACTTAACTAATATATTATATTATATACTCACTAGGTAAAGTAACTATTATATATAACCCAAATATTAGGCATACAAAAATGTAATACCTGTATATTATTCTTTATTTCCCAAGCATACTAAATTATCTCCTCTTAAACATATATTATATATAGTAAATAAATTATAAAGTTCCTCGTTATAATAATTATATTTATATACATATTTTTAGACCATATAACTAATAATATATAGTTTATAAAAACATAATTTAATTCAAATATACATCCTACTTTATCCTATGTATACAAACACTTATTTCCTATCATCATCATCATCTATCCTCAAAGTAACAAATCCATCATACCCCATTCAATCCATTACACGGCCTCAATCATCAAATCACCCACATTCTCTCCCCAAGACTGGGGGTTAGGTGCGAAGCATGCCACTAGAAACAGAACAAGAATGTCCGAAAATGAATTATGACGTGAAATATTTGTACGTAAAAGGAGACTACAAGCTCTCAGCTCTATAACAGCACCCTCTTTGTAACCTCAATAACCTATATAAGTAAGAAGAACTCGTCGCATCGGTATTATATCTCTATCTTTAAACGGACTTCTACAGAACAGACAGACGGAACCCCATCAACTATATCTACTCTCGTTAATGTGATGGTATCCCTCTGGCCTGTACGGCACAACAATACCCCCACTCACCAAACCCACTTCCATGCTCATCAAAACACTATTACTAGCACCTTTCTTCTCGACACTCTGCCAAACTCACATATATCACTCACCTAGTGACATAAATATCTATCTTCCACCCTCTTTCTCAGGAGACTCCAGCCGTAATCGAATTTCACCACAATTATACATCCGACTCTCCAAACCAACACAAGATCTATCATCGTATCCTTTCCAACATTCATATGGAAAACTCATCTTCTAATTCGCTACTTTCATTCTATTCATTCTATATTAGTTAACCCCCAACACCGCTCAATCTCTATACGAAATAATCCAATTTTCTCATTTGGTATCATATTGTTTTTCTACAACTAAACACGCTCTCCAAGAATGTCTATCTGAAACCAAACATTTTTACATAGATCATAAATATAATACCTCTATATGCCAAACCATGTTCTCACTGAGCTATATTATCAAGTGTATCCACACTGAGTGTTAAAGCGGTAACAACTACTCTCCATATATATATATATAGATAATATATATATATATATTATATATATATATATATATATATATATATATATATATATATATATATATATATATATATAAGGATTAAACGCAGTATTATATAAGGTATATAGCTAAATAGTATCATAATATACAGTAAAACTTATAAACTAATTATATATATATTGATCATACACCGTATATCATATATGTCAAATATACATATATATAGTACTATATAGTATATAATTACTTAGTATATAATATATATATATATAATATATTATATATATAATATATTATTTACCTATTAACATTAATGATATATATTTAAAAAATATCCATGATCAATAATACCGTATATAATACCTATAATTATTATCTAATATATTTATACATATAAACTATACTGTAAATATATATATATATATATAATATAATTTTTCATAGAATAAACAATATTCTTTGAGAGAGATAGATGGGCTAAGTCGGAGTCGGAGTCGGAGTCGGAAGTCAGCAATTTCACAAATAATAAGCAACATAGCCAAACATATCGTAATTTTCAAAAAGTGAAGGAGAGAAAGTGGAATCGGAAGTCGGATTAAGTACAATGACAAATAAATACGCAAAACTGTCTACGCACTAGGTAATATTATCAAAACAGAGGGTGTCAGAGAAAGTCGGAGAACAAAGTCAATTTCCCACACTTTAACACTAGTTAAAGAAAACCAAATTGCATACAAAACCGAGGTATAACCAATTTTCTAGAGGGTGGAAGTCGGAGTCGGTCCAGTCGGAAAATTATAATGGCTTGTCAATCCCAACTCCAAACGACCTCTAAGTGATGAAAACAAGACGTTCTCAAAAATACAATGTCTCTGGTAAACTCTCCCTGCGAGATAGGTGCAATAAACCGACTCTACGGTCTCACCAAATGTGTCATATAATTTAGTTAGCTTAGAGTAAAGGAA
>JABUQX010044883.1:20000-22500 GCA_015478945.1 Trachelipus rathkii | reverse complement strand
ATTATATATATATATAATAGTATATATATATATTATAGTATTATATATATTATATATATATATATATATATATATATATATGATATATATATATTTGTATATGATATATACACTATTTTAAAAAACCCTTGTTTGGCTAACTAGGGTAGACATTAATTATTAAGAAGGCAACAGCATTAAAAACACTTTAGCTAGAAAATTGATAAAACGTATAAAATTGAGAGACGGAGCTTCGCAATCTTTTTGGACTTCTTGCTAGTCAGAACAGTGAATGGAGAAAGTATTGATTTTCTATGAAGTTTCATTTCCTTATCGTTTTGTTTTGGTTTTTAAAAGACTAATTTGAATGGAGACATTTTCGTTGCAGTTGATTTTGTAATTGCAGTTTGCTATTTTTTGTAATTGCTCGCATAGCATAGCAACCCCCCCCTCTATTGAAGTTTTGGGAAGGTAGTGAAATGCAAAAAGCTTCTGTTATTTTCCGTGTTATTGGTATCGGGGTGTTGTAATAATTCTGATTTTTTGGCATGTTATTTATATTGATATGATGGTTGAGTGTTAGTCTATGTTGTGTGAGTGCGGAGTTTTCTTCGTGTGGTGTCTTTAGTCGTGTTTATGCTGGGATTTTTTCTACGTTGAAGTCAATTGTTTCTTGTCTCGAAAATGTTGCTTATTGCAAAGGGTGCATGGAATTTTATATAAACAGGGGGGGTTGTTGAATTTTGATTTGGGGGGTTTTAATATTTTTTTGATAAGGATATTATTAGAAGGGATCAACTGTATATGTTTTGGTATGAGATTTTTTATGTTCGTTAGGTTTATATGTGGTATAGGTATGTATGTTTTTTTTTTAATTTGGTTGGGTTATGTGTGCCTGATAGGATATTTTTTCTTTGCTTTTTATATGGGCTGGTATGAATTATGTAAGGAGGGTATTTGAGTTTTTGGAAAAGTGAACCTTAAAAAATTGTTTTCTTTATTAAGTGTACGCGGAGAAGGCACAGAAATAAATAAAATAAGTTAAAATATAAAGGAGAATAAAGAAACACAATTTTTAAAAAAAGCCACTTTTCAAAACTCAAATTATCCCCCCAATATTATAGAAATAACAGCATTTAAAGAAAGCAAAGAAAAGTCTCATGCAGCACGACATAACGCCAAGAGCCAAAATTATAAAAAAAACATACATACTTATACCACACATAAACCTAACGAACATAAAAAATCTCATACCAAAACATATACAGTTGAGGCCCTTCTAATAATGATCCATTAGTCTAAAAAAAATATGGTAATAAACCCCAAATCAAAAATTCAATCAACCCCCGGCGCCACTGTTTTATATAGAAATTCAGTGCACCGCTTTGCAATAAGCAATAGTTTAGCGGAGAGACAGATAGACCTTCAATACGTAGAAGAAAATTCAGAGCATAGAACACGACTTAGAGCATACACCAAGAAGAACTCCGCACTCACACAACATAGACTAACACTCAACCATGCATCCGTCAATATAAATAATCATGCAAAAAAATCAAGAGACTACACAAGATAGCCGGATAAACGGATAAAATAGCAGAAGGCTTTTTGCGATCCATGAACCTATCCGCAATTCAATAGGATGGTGGCTCTGGAGATTACAAAAAAATAGATGCAATTCAAAATAACTGCATAAAAAAATTTCTCCATTCTATAATGAGTTCTTTTAAGAAAAGCAACTAAACGAGATAAGGAAATGGGGGTCGATCAGAAATCAATACTTTCTCGCTTCAGCGTGTTCTGACTAGGAGAGAAGGCGCAAAAAAGATGGCTTAAAGCTGCGTCCCTGTTAATTTTCAATCAGTTTTAATATGTTTTAGTTAAGTGTTTTAATGGTGTTTGTTTAATATAGAGTACTAACCTAGTTAGGAGCGCAACTAAGGGTGTTGTTAATAGTAAATATAGAAAGCGAGATTAGCTTGAATTCCAAATATATATATAGTATATAGTATATAGTATATATATAGTATTTATATATAATATATAGTATATATATATATATATATATATATAATATATATTGCAATTTAGAGGTGAGGTATATAAATATATATATGTATATATAATATTATATTATATATATATATATTATATATATATTATATATATATATAGTATAGTATATATGATATATATATCTATATATAAATATATATGATATATATATTTTATGTGTGCCACTATATATATATATAGGGGAGGGTAATATAGTATATATATATAGTATATGGTAATATATATATATATATATAGTATATGTAATAGTATATATATATATATATATATAGTATATAATATATGATATATATGTATAGTATATATATATATATATATATTATATATATAGTATATATTATATAGTATATATATTACATATATATATATATATACTAGTATATATATATTATATATATAGATATATATATATATATATATATAATATATTAATATATAGTATTAG
>JABUQX010044882.1:0-47829 GCA_015478945.1 Trachelipus rathkii | reverse complement strand
ACATATAACGTATAATTTATTAAAACATTTTATGTTTTAATTAAACACGTACATTATATTACTCATTCAAATATAACTAAAATTATTTCAAAGTTTCTTAAAACTTCTATAATAGATCAATCATTATCTTTGAACAAAGAATTTATTATTAACTGTAAATACTTTTTGTTTATAAATTTTATAACTATCAAGTTTTAAAATAACTTTTACTAAAATTTTATGAAATTTTATTAAAAACATATATTTTACCTACCTTAAAGCAATAAATCAGTAAATCAGTAAGGTCAGCCCCTAGCACCCCTCTACACCAAGCTATGCCACGTTTTGTTCTATTGACTTACTGCTTTACATCATCTTTAGCCATGTAATAAGTATAAAAATAACAAAATAAGTTCTTCTCTGCTAACATAACATGTATTTTATTAAAATCTTTCTAAGTTCTTATTTAAAAATAACAATTATTCACTTACATTTATATTATTCGCTCGATGTTAACTAAAAATATTTCAAAGTTTTTTAAATAATTCGGATTTTCTTTATTATTATTATTATCTATGTACATTGACAATCCATCACGAGAAAACACAACAACCCGCACTCCTTACAGATACGAAACTGACCTCTCTCTCTGTAAAATGTGTTGAAATAACTACTTTAGGTCTAAATTTAGGATAATCCTTTTTGTAGCCCGGGGCGATTTAAGCCTAATTCCAGGTCAAAATATATTTCAAACTGACCTTTTTCTGTAAAATGTGGTGCAATAACTACGTTAGGCCTAAATTTAGGCCTAAATTTAGGATAAGCCCTTTTGTAGACGGGCTAATTTAATCCTAATTCCAGGTCAAAAGGTAATTCCAGTATAGACAAGAATCATTGTTATTATTATTATTTTTATAAATATATTTCAAACTGAAACATGCTGGATCGGTAAGGTCCTTTAAGCAGGTAAAAAGGAAATGTTTTCCTTACTTGTGATTGGTCGGGGTAATCCTTATCTCTATATGACCTCGTATGTGATTGGTCGAGAATTATTTTATCGTCTTTTGAAAATTAACTTTGTTCTTTAAACTTGTATTTGAGCAGGTGTGTGTTTTATTATCTTTTAGACCCAAACTCATTTTAAAATCATAGTCATTTTAGCTGTTAAGCGGTGCACAAGTTATCTGATTTGTATTAAAAGTGTTTTATTTTTACTAAGTGTATATCATATTTATAATAAATACTTACATTGAGGAATAATTATTAATTTCACTAGAATAGATAATAATTAATTCACTAGTTCATAAGCTAACCACCAGGGCTCAGCATGAGACCCACCCGCAAAGGCAGCCAACCCCGCACCCGCTGGTGCGTTCCCGCCGCGTCCCCGCCGCCGCGTGCGCCCGCTGTAGGCGCAATATTTCCGCGTTCGCCCGCCGTTGCGCCCGCAGCGCAATATGCCGCGCGAATTATTATTTTAGGAACACACATACACACCACACGCACACACCACACACACACACACACACACACACACACACACACACACACACACACACGCACACTCACTTACACATATAACGTATAATTTATTAAAACATTTTATTTTTTTTATTATTATACTTATGTATTTACTTCATGCCTATTGTTATTTATTATTTAGAACACACATACACACACACACACACACGCACACGCACCACACACACCACACACACACACACCCACACGCACACTCACTTACACATATAACGTATAATTTATTAAAACATTTTATTTTTATTTTATATTATATTATGTGTTATTACTTCATGCCTATTGTTATTATTTATTATTTATTAGAACACACATGCACACACTCACACACACGCAGCACCACACACACACACACACACACACACATACACGGAGACCACATACACACTTACACATACGCACCCACCCACTCGATATTTTGATCCCTCCAATTTTGATGCCTCAGCTTTTTGATGCCTCAACTTTTGATGCCTCAGTTTTGATGCCTTAACTTTGATGGCTCAGCTTTGATGCCTCAACTTGATACCTCAGCTTTTTGATGCCTCAGCTTGATGCCCACTTTTAATAACTTAGGCTTGGTACCTCAGCTTTAGTTGGTTCATCTTGATGACTCATCTTGATGGCGTAATCTTGATACCACCTATATTGATGATTCAGCTTATAAGCAGTTACACTTACCATAGACACTTACACTTACACTTATACACACATACACTATATCTCTTATTCACACATACGCACATACACATAGACACTTACGTTCACCCATAGACACTTACACTCACCCGCACACAATATTATATATATATATATATATATATATATATATATATATATATATATATATATAATATATATAATATATATATATTATATATATATATATTATATATATATATGATATATATATATATTATATTATATATATATATATATTATATTATAAATATATATATATATAATAATAGTATATATATATATATATATATATATATATATATTTATATATATATATATTACAATATATATATATAATTATATATTTCATTCGCGCTGCGGAATATTGCGCCTGCTTGTAGCGCACGACGGCGGGCGGGGACGCGGCTTGACGCACCAGCGGGGCGGGGTGGCTTGCCTTTGCGGGTGGGTCTCATGCTGAGCCCTGGTGTTAGCTTATTGAACTAGGAATAATTATTTATCTATTCTTAGTAATAAAATTATTCCTCAATGTAGTATTTATTATAAAATATGATATACACTTTAGTAAAAATAAAACACGTTTTATACAATCAGATAACTTGTGCACCGCTTAACAGCTAAAAATGACTATGATTTAAAATAAGTTTGGGTTCTAAAGATAATAAACACACACACTGCTTCAAATGACAATTAAAGACAAAGCTAATTCAAAAAGACGATAAAATAATTCTCGACCAATCACATACGAGGTCATTTAGAGATAAGGGATTACTCCGATCAATCACAAGTAAGGAAAACATTTCCTTTTTACCTGCTTAAAGGATTTACCGATCCAGCATGTTTTCAGTTTGAAAATATTTATAAAAAATATAATAATAACAATGATTCTTGCCTATACTGGAATTACCTTGACCTGGTATTAGGATTAAATTATCCCGTCTACAAAAAGGCTTATCTTATCCTAATTTTAGGCCTAAATTTAGGCCAAAACGAAGTTATTGCACCACATTTTACAGAAAAAGGCAGTTTGAAATATATTTTGACCTGAAATTAGGCCTAAATCGCCCCTGGCTACAAAAGGGATACAAAAAGGCTTATCATAAATTTATCAACACATTTTACAGAGAGAGAGGTCAGTTTCTATCTGTTAGGAGTGCGGGTTGTTGTGTTTCTCGTGATGGTTTGTCAATGTACATGATTAATAATAATAATAATAAGAAAAACCGGAATTATTTAAAAAACTTTGAAATATTTTTAGTTAACATCGAGCGAATAATATAAATGTAAGTGAATAATTGTTATTTTTAAATAAGAACTTAGAAAGATTTTAATAAAATACATGTTATGTTAGCAGAGAAGAACTTATTTTGTTATTTTTATACTTATTACATGGCTAAAGATGATGTAAAGCAGTAAGTCAATAGAACAAAACGTGGCAATAGCTTGGTGTAGAGGGGTGCTAGGGCTGACCTTACTGATTTATTATTGCTTTAAGGTTACGTAAAATATATGTTTTATAAAATTTCATAAAATTTTAGTAAAAGTTATTTAAAACTGATAGTTATAAAATTTATAAACAAAAAGATTAACAGTTAATAATAAATTCTTTGTTCAAAGATAATGATTGATTTATTATAGAAGTTTTAAGAAACTTTGAAATTATTTTAGTTATATTTGAATGAGTAATATAAATGTACGTGTTTAATTAAAACATAAAATGTTTTAATAAATTATACGTTATATGTGTAAAGTGAGTGTGCGTGTGTGTGTGTTGTGTGTGTTGTGTGTAAATCTGTTGTGCTGAGTGTAAGTAAATCTGTGTGTGTAAGTAAAATCTGTGTGTGAGTGTAAGTAAATCTGTCTGTGAGTGTAAGTAAATCTGGGTGTGAGTGTAAGTGTAAATGTAAGTTGTCTATGGATAAATGTAAGTGTCAATAGTGAATGTGTGGTTATAAGTGTCATAGTGGATGTGTGTATAAGTGTAAGTGTGTTGTGTGGTGTGTGATGTGTACCGCATGTGTATAAGTTAAATGTAAGTGTACTATGGGTAAATGTAAGTTGTCATAGTGAATGTGTGTATTAAGTGTCATAGTGAATGTGTGTGTATAAGTGCCATAGTGAATGTGTGTATAAGTTTGTTAAAGTTGTGTGGTGTGTGTGTGTTTGTGTGGTGTGTGTGTTGTGTGTGTGTGTGTGTGTGTTGCGTGTGTGTTTGTGTGTATGTGTGTTCTAAATAATAAAAACAATAGGCATGAAGTAAATAATATATGTATAGACTAAGAAAAATTAATTAATAAAAATAATAAAAATTATAATAAAAATAAATAAAAATAATTAAAATAAATAAAAAGTATGAAAAACAAATAAAAAACATAATGTTAATAAATATATGAGTTAAAGCAGTAAAAACATGTGAGTTAAAGCAGTAAGCATGAGAGGTTAAAGCAGTAAAATATGAGTTAAAGCAGTAAATCCGTAAATCAGTAAAGCATACTAATCCATTTGGTGTTAGGTAACACCTTCTATTGATTTACTGATTTACTGGTTTTTTTAAGGTATGTAACGTTAATAAATATTAGAGTTAAAGCAGTACACATGTGAGTTAAAGCAGGTTAAAGCAGAGAGTTTTAAAGCAGTAAAAACATCGGAGTTAAAGCAGTAAAACATGAGTTAAGCAGTAAAGCAGTAAACAAAAGCATACTAACCCCCCCTTGGTGTTAGGTAACACTTTACTGATTTACTGAATTTACTGCTTTAAGCCGGTATGTATTGTTAGTTTTTAATAAAATTTCTTACAGTTGTAGTAAAATAAAATGTTTAAATTTATCAGACACTCTGTTTTTTTTTCTTCTTACATACAATTTTTAAAAATTTTAAATTAAAAAGTATTAAGTTAAAAAATATTAATAAAAATAATGTTAATAATATATTGTTAAATAATATGTCTGATTGAGTTACAGTTTAGAGTTTCGCGAAATGTTTTTAATAAAAAATGTTTAAGTATGAAATAAAATGAATGACTCATAGTATATTTGAAAAGAAATTCCTTGAAATGTTTAAGTATGAAATAAAAATGAATGACTTATAGTATATATATTTTTCATTCGCGCGGTGGGTCGCACCTGCCGGGTGCGGGGCCTCCATCCTTTGCGGGAGGGGGCTTGCCTGGGCCTGGTGGACAGCTTATGATCTAGAGGTAGACAAAAGATGAGTCATCAAAGATGAATCATCAATATAGGTGGGTATCAAAGATGACTTCATCAAAGATAAGGCAAACAAAATTTGAGCTTCGAGTGTGTGATGTAAGTGTAAAGTGTACCTGTGCGTGTGAGTGTAAGTGTATATGGCTTTAGTGTAAGTGGTCTATGGCGAGGTTGTAAGGCTTAATTTTTTAAGGGTTGGTTTAATAAAAATACTAACTCTAGTAGGAAGCATTCTAGCAGATTGTAATAATACACAATCGATTCCTCATACCTTTTAACCTAGGGGTAGACACCCATATAGGGCTATTCTAGGCTCAGGGGAGGCTGGAAAAGGTTTGAAAAAAGTGGCACTCAGTTGGCACTATGTGGCACTCACTTGCACTAGGTGGCACTCACTTGGCACTATGTGGCATTAACTTGGCACTCATTGGCACTCATTGGCACTCACTTGGCCTCACCTGGCACTCACCTGGCACTTCATCTAATACTCATAGAACACTAATAGAACATCACTAGATACTCTTTACGGTGATTGGGAAACATCAAAGCCATCAAGTTAGCGTGGGTCAAAATTGACCCACGGTATCTGTCAAAGCTTTGGAGCAAAGGGCAAGGACAAAATAAGGTTAAGACATCAAAAAAGGGTTAAGTCCTAAAGGAAGGACAAAAAATACCGTGGGTCAAAATTGACCCCTGGAAGACCAAAGGGATGGTAGTGTGTTTGTACGTGAGTATAAGTGAAATGTAAGTGTCTATGGGGAAATGTAGTGTTATAGTGAATAAGTGTCATAGTGAATGGGTGTATAAAGTAGCCTAGTGGGTGTGTGTGTGTGTGTGTGTGTGTGTGTGTGTGTGTGTGTGTGTGTTGTGTGTGTGTGTGTGTGTGTGTGTGTGTAAGTTAGGATAGATCCATACATGCGTTCAAGTTAGGAACGAAATATGTGACGGTTGGGCCACGAGTGGCCAAGAAATTGGCGTGGGCCAAAATTGACCCATGGTATATGGCAAGGTTAAGGCCGAAATATCATGGTCAAACAATGGTAACAGACATCAAAAAATAGGGCTAAGCCCCTTAAAGGAAGATCAAAAAATTACCGTTGGGTCAAAATTGACGCCATGAAGGACAAAATTAACGTGGGCCAAATTGACCCATGAAGACCAAGGAGTTGGTCGGAAAATTTTAGGGTGGGCTAAAATTGCCCATGGAAGACCAAAGGGTAGCCAAAAATTACCGTGGGCCAAAATTGACCCATGGAAGACCAAAGGGTAGCCAAAAATTACCGTGGGCAAAAAATGACCCATGGAAGATCAAAGACATGGATCAAAGGGTTGGTCAAACAAGGTTAAGACATCAAAAAGGGCTAAGTCACTAAATGAAGATCAAAAATTACCGTGGGCAAAAATTGACCCATGGTCGAAAAAATTAGGGGGCGTAAAATAGGGGGGTAATACGTACAACGGTTGCTGACGCAACCGTTTGGCGCAACCCTTCTTCGAAGGGTTGCCAAAAATTAGGGTTGCCGAAAAAAATTAGGGTTGCCAAAAAATTAGGGTTCTCAAAAAAATTAGGGTTCTCAAAAAATTAGGGTTCTCAAAAAATTAGGGTTCTCAAAAAATTAGGGTTCTCAAAAAATACCGTGGGCCAAAAATGACCCATGGAAGACCAAAGGCATGGAAGACCAAAGGGTTGGTCGAAAAAAGGTCAAGGCCAAAAAAGGTGAAGGCAAAAAAAGGTCAAGGTCAGGTAAAAATTCGAGCTCAAAAAAGGTCGCGGTCAGAAAAGGTCAAAAAGGTCGCGGTCACTTTCGGGTCCAATATGGATCCCCTACTACTTATATATATATATATATATATATATATATATATATAGTTTATAGTATATATATATATATATATAATATATATTATATATATATATATATATATATATATATATATATATATATATATATATATATATATATATATATATTTTCTAATATATACACCTACCTATATGTAAATATATATATACATATATAAATATATATTATAGTTTATATATATATATATATTATATATATATTGAGATCTATATATATAAGATATATCATTATATAATATATATATATATATATATATATAGTATATATATATATTATTATAATATATATAGAATTTTATATATATATATATATATATATATATATAATTATATATATATTTATATTTATTATAACTGTTTATATATATATATATATAGTATATATATATATATATATGATATATTATATTTATATATGTAAATATTAGATATTATATTAATATTTAATATATTATATAGCCATATTATATAGGCCTATATATATATATATATATATATATATATATATATATATATATATATATATATACAGTATATATATATATTATATATATAATATTTTTATTTATATATATATATATATAGCCTATATATATTAGGTCTATATGTATATTTCACTATATATACTATATATTTATTTATATATATATATTATATATATAATATATGATATATATATATATTATATATATATATATATATATATATATATATACAGAGATGGCGCAAAAAAAATAAATGAAAAAATCAACTGATTTTTTTTACTGTTTTTTTTTTTATAATAAAAAAAAATCATGATTTTTTTTTGATTTTTTATCTATTTTATATTTCTTTTATTTTTTATTTTTTTTTGAATATTTAAATGATTTAACTTCAATAGAAATAAAAAATTAAAATAAAACTATATATATTATGAAGTTTTTAATATATTTTAATTGAATTGGAGTTGTCCAGCTGCAACGGCTAGGCCCTATTTTATGAATGTTTATAGCTAACCAAAGTAAAATCTAGTATAACCACAAATTTTTTTCCGTTTTGATTTATATAGAATGAATAACTCATAAAAAATAATACTATAACGTCTTTAAAAAGTTTGTTTACAAATTATATTTCGCGTGACGTCCCGAATCTGAAAAAATAAAAAAAAATAAAAAAAATAAAAAAAAATTGACGGGTTTCCTTTGAGGTCATCGTTGGTCAAGAGGTAACACTCTTGAATATCCATCTAAATGGTAAGGGTTCAAACCCATTAGGACCATTACAAATATACAAATGATTGTTGCGTTTATTGCACAAATATCTTTGAATACAAAATAAGGTCTCGTTAAAAATTACCCAGTGTTGCCCCTGACCCGAGTGTGAGCGGGGAGGCCCGTCGGAGGTTATGTGTCCAAGACACGCCTCACTCTTCTTGGGAAGCTAAGCTTTCAAAGTATTTGACGGGTTTCCTTTTAGTTCATCGTTGGTCAAGAGGTAACACTCTTGGATATCCATCTAAATGGTAAGGGTTTAAACCCACTATTCATTGCCATATGCAAATGATTTTTGCGTCTCTATTGTGTTCAAATATCTTTGAATAATATTCGTAGGTATATATATATATATATATATATATATATATAAAGATATATATATATATATATATATATATATATATATATATATATATATATATATACATATATATAATATATAAGTTATAATATATATATATATATATATATATATATATATATTATATATATACATATATATATATATATATATATATAAATTATATATATATTACTTTTTTCAAATAAATCGTCCTTTTCGCATAATAAAGTTATCAAAACAAGATTTAAATTTATTTTTAGCAAACAAGATCTTAATACTTAAAGCAAACAATCCATACCAACTCAAAATAGAATTTTTCCATTTACTTACCCTAAAAAGAACACTTGTTCCGCTAAGAATCGTAACAATTTAAAACCACGCTGTGGTGGGTTCCTGATCCAATGTTCTCAGCTCAGAGGAAAAAAATGTACGCTAAAATGGCAAGACGAAAAGTCAATATCTTTAAAACGAGAAAAAACATATATAAATATATATATATATATATATATATATATATATAAATATAAATATATATATATATATATGTTGTTAAAGAAAGAACATATTTTTTAGGTAACAGTACTATATATATATATATATAAGGTTGCTATATATATATATATATAACAACATATATACATATATATTTGGTTATAAGTTGAGTTGTTATATGAGTTATTATATATATATATATATATATATACATATTGGTTGCCATATGTACAACATTATATAATATATAGAGCAGTTATTATTTATTACATATATATTGTGTTTATTATTATTATATACATATTATTATTGTTTATTATTATTATTATTATTATATTATTAGTTAGTTATAAATATATAATCACATGGTTACTATTATGATATATATATTATTATTAATCCATATATTACATATATATAATATGTTATTATTGTTATTATTATTATTATGGTTATTATTACATATATTACAGGTTGGTTATTATTGTTACATATATATTATAAGGTTGGTTATTTGCTATACATATGCTTTACATAAACATAAATATATATATATATATATATACATATATATATATATATATATATTATTACATATATATATATTATTATTATGTTATATATATATATATATTAAGGTTATTATAAGGTTATTACATAACATAGTTATGTTATAAAGAAGCAGTTATACAGCAAAGCATATATATTATTATTGAGTTATTATTATTTTGTCATATATATATATATATATATATATATATATTTATATGCTATATATATATATTTGCATATATATTATTATGTTGCATACATAAATATTATTACATACATATTTTTATAACAATGATATTTCAAACTGGTACATATATATATATATTACATATAGTTATATATATATATATATATATACATACATATATACATACAAGGTTAAGGCATATTGTTATATATTATAGCAGTAAAAGTAGGGTGAGTAGCTGCTCAAAGTTGGAAACATTTTGACCACAGGCGCCGAAGTACTGAGTGTTTTTTTTTGGCAATCGTACCTTTGGAACAGCCGCTACCATCTGCGTTTTTTTAGCGCCTTTTTCTTTATCATTTTTAGATTTTAACCAGTCCTGATATTTTTTCCTCATCCCCTTAGATTTTATTTATTATTTCCTTTTATTTTTTTGCTTATTTATTTTGATTCCTTCGGGGGCGTTTCGGAGTTCACCAACGCGTTTTCGCTTAACCGCGTCCCGCCGAAGCGCAGCGGCAAATGCGCCGGGTGCGCCGTACTGCGGCTCGCTGGGACCGGTGCTGCTAGTTTTTCGCATCCGCTTATAACCATGAATGGTTTATACCACGGCATCGCATCCATAATAGCGGCACCGCTCCTTTACACAACGATACCCCTCGTCGTCCAGCCTCCTTCCTGGTACCGTTTCATCTCACGTACCCAGCGTACCGCTCCATTGCTGTGACACGCCAGGCCCTTCCAGCAGGTTCTCAATCCTATACACCATATTATTGAATCTATTTTCAAATTTGCCTTCACTATATATATATATATATATATATATATATATAGAATATATATATATATATATATATATATATATATATTAATATATATATATATATATATATATTATTAAATATTGCTACATATATATATATATATGTTATATATATATACATTATTAAGGTTGCTATTATGGTATATACATATACATATATATATACATATTATTGCTTATGTGCGTATAGTATAGTTGCTCTTGTACTCTCTGAAACAGCCTCACAGGTATCCCTGAACCATTAAGCCTTTCATATACGCAGAATGCCACATGCTCTTATACTGGCTGCGCTTGTCATGGCAAATATGCTTGCGCATACATGGGCAAGGCATCATGCATGTTGTCTTACACATCTTTCATTTTTCCACGCGGTCACCCCAACCCTCCACAATGAACAGTGAAATTGTGGAATTTAAAAAATGTGATTTCGTTCAACCTAACGAACTGAACCCCTGAACTCGTAGCCTCTTAAGCGAGTGTATAGACTTAATTAATTGCCTCCGTTTGAATGCCCTTTAACAGCAAGAGTCGTGCCACAGGCAAATCACGGCGCATGCCAGGTCTCAAAGGGCTACTTCCATATTAAAAGTTCTAGAAAGCGCATGATCTTGCATTTTGCTATATATGCAACTCATATATATATAAGCGTTATATATATTGCTGGGTTATACATATATACATGGTTATTATTAAGATATTAAGCATAAAGAGCAAAGTTATGTTATTGCTGCATATAAGGTTGTTATTGGTTAGTTATATATGTTATATATACATATATACATATATAAGGTTCGTCAAGGTTAGCTAACGATATATAGCAGAAGCTAAAATCGTTATCATCCATACAATAATGCAATACGCCAAGATTGCTAAACATAGTTTACACACCACACATACACACACACACACCACCCGCCGCTTTCATTTGCAATGCCACAATACAGGCATATCGCCCTGACGCCCACATGGCACCCATAAAATGACATTTTCTTACACCGTTGGCCTGGGTCTGAAGACACAATACCAGGCCTCTCATGGCACCACCCTGGTACAACACAATGCCTCCGCCTTCAGCCGGAGCTGCAGCCATGGCTGGCAGCAAATACTGGGTCTTCTACATAATACACTTCCAAGACTCACGTCTAATACAGAGCCATGCAGGCGCAGTGACACATGGTGCTGGTAGTTGGTTTATACAGTCATCACAATATATAGCATGTTGCGACTGCACCTGTTTTCACGGTCATTACCTACGCCTGCCATCATCGCCAGCTATCACATACCTAGATATTATTCACCTCTGATACATATACCAGCCGTAGCTCACACCTACACCTACATAACATATATTGAATAATAACACACACACATATATATATATATATTATTATGCTGGTTATCAAACGTTCATATATATATATTATATATATATATAGTTATATATATATATATATTCAGATATTATATATATATATATTCACTTTATCTTACATATATATATATGAACAGAGAGTAGTTATTGTCTTTTTTACTTAAAATAAAATGAGCGTCATGTAATAGAACGGTATCAGAGGTGCGTTTGGGGTAAAAGTTCTCCACAGCGACTAATACCACAATTCGATGAGCCGAGGCGCTGAGGCCATGTGCCACATTCTAAACCAGAAAGCCGACACAATACGCCAAAATTTCAGAAAACCGAGCCAGCTAGGTTATGCCACATAGTCAATGAAGAATGAGTGAATGACAAAGGAAGAAACCAGAGCGTTCGATATAGTAATCATTTATGCATACGCCAGTACGAGCCTCTTATTAAACCATTAACATTGCTATTACCTTAAAGCAATGCAAATCAGCAATAAATCAATACAGACGCAAAAATACCTAACACCTAAGGGACCAGCGTGCTTTGTTTTTACTGCTTTACCAGCGACCGCGCCTATCTCGCCTTCTGTCCTCATGGCGTATTAGTTTAACTCACATATTTATTAACATACATGGTTCTAAAGCAGTGGGCAGAGGTCGCTACCCAACACCCATTAAGCTTACGCCAGCTTTTAATCATGTTTACTGTGCTTAACATAAGGCTAATTATTTGCGACAATAATCATTATCATCCCACCTTAAAGCAGTAAATCGTAAACACAGGTAGACCTAACACCAAGGGAGGTTAGTATGCTTTCTGTTTTACTGCCTTGACAAAGTTTAACTCTCATGTTTAATAGCTTAACTCATAGCTTACTAAAGTAACTCGTATGTTTTTACCGTTTTTAACTCATGTTTTACTGCTTTAACTCATGCTTTACTGCTTTAACTCATGTTTTACTGCTTTAACTCATATGTTTTACTGCTTTAACTCATATATTTATTAACATTATGTTTTTTTTTGTTTTAATACTTTTTATTTATTTTATTATTATTTTTATTTATTTTTATTATTATTTTTATTATTTTTATTTTTATTATTATTATACTTAGTGTTATTTACTTCATGCCTATTGTTATTATTATTTAGAACACACACACACATTCACTATGACACACACACACACACACACTTACACTTATACACACATTCACTATGACACTTATACACACATTCACTATGACACTTACATTTACCCATAGACACTTACATTTTACATCTCTACACACACATCACACACACTCAACCACACAGATTTACTTACACACGCAGATTTACTTACACTCACACAGATTTACTTACACTCACACACAGATTTACTTACACACGCACACTCACTTACACATATAACGCATAATTTATTAAAACATTTTATGTTTTAATTAAACACGTACATTTATATTACTCATTCAAATATAACTAAAATTATTTTAAAGTTTCTTAAAACTTCTATAATAAATCAATCATTATCTTTGAACAAAGAATTTATTATTAACTGTTAATACTTTTTGTTTATAAATTTTATAACTATCGTTTTAAAAATAACTTTTACTAATTTATGAAATTTTATTAAAAACATATATTTTACGTACCTTAAAGCAATAAATCAGTAAATCAGTAAGGCTTAGCCCTTAGCACCCTTCTACAATCAAGCTATGCTTAATGTTTTGTTCCATTGACTTTTTATAATTGGGAAGCTTACATCATCTTTAGCCATGTAATAAGTATAAAAATAACAGATAATAAGTTCTTCTCTGCTAACATAACATGTATTTTGTTAAAATCTTTCTAAGTTCTTATTTAAAAATAACAATTATTCACTTACATTTATATTATTCGCTCGATGTTAACTAAAAATATTTCAAAGTTTTAAATAATTCGGATTTTCTTTATTATTATTATTATTATTATTATCTATGTACATTGACAATCCATCACGAGAAAACACAACAACCCGCACTCCTTACAGATACGAAACTGACCTCTCTCTGTAAAATGGGTGTGTTGAAATAATTACTTTAGGCCTAAATTTAGGATAATCCTTTTTGTAGCCCGGGGCGATTTAGGCCTAATTCCAGGTCAAAACATATTTCAAACTGACCTTTTTCTGTAAAATGTGGTGCAATAACTACGTTAGGCCTAAATTTAGGCCTAAATTTAGGATAAGTCTTTTTGTATCCCATGCTGATTTAAGCCTAATACCAGGTCAAAAGGTAATTCCAGTATAGACAAGAATCATTGTTATTATTATTATTTTTATAAATATCAAGCTGAAACATGCTGGTTCGGTAAGATCCTTACAGGTAAGCACTGAAATGCTTTCCTTATCCAAAGATCAACTGATTATCTCCTTCACTTTCTATATGACCTCGTGCATTGGTCGAGAATTATCTTAACGTCTTTTAAAGCATTTTCAATTTGTTCTTTAAACTTGTATTTGAGCAGGTGTGCTTTATTATCTTTTTAGACCCCAAACTCATTTTTATAAAATCATAGTCATTTTAGCTCTTAAGCGGTCAAGTTACCTGATTTGTATTAAAAGTGTTTTTATTTTTACTAAGTGTATATCATCATTTATAACGCCGTCACTTACATTGAGGAATAATTATTAATTTCACTAGAATAGATAATAATAATTCACTAGATTTATAGTAGATCACGTGAAGCAAACGCAAGAGCGCAGGCGCGACCCGGTGCGGAACCGACGTGCATGAAACCTGCCGGCGTATTACTGCTGCCGTGGTCGCGAAAAATATTTTCTTCCTATGATACACCGTTGTAACTTTCATTACACCACTTTTGTATTTTCAAATATAACGTTTCCTATATTATGAATCGCACATTTTATTTCTTACTGGTTCATTTTTTAATTTTATTTATAGAAAATACCATTTCACTGGTAAAGTTTCGAAAAACATTTAGTTTTGAAAGAACATTTTGTTTTGTAGAAGAAAAACAGTTTGTTTTATTTATCCTAAAGCTATAATTCCTTGAGGGAAATAGAACAAATACTCCGGCCGTAGGCCATGTTCCTCTCTGTGGTATGCCTTTAAGATCTCATTACTTTAAGGAATGTAAACAAAAACTCATATGCCTTAAAGTTCACACCTATATATCACAGAGTTAATGTATTGAAGTTATCCACTCCCATTTTCAAGGCCTGTATTACGGTTTTAATCTTCTCTATGTGTAAGTTATGAAAAAGTTGTTCATTCTAAAATATTATTACATAATTACTATATTACTATTAAATACACAATGCGTGTACATGCATAATAAACTTCCCTCATTGTACAAACCGTAATTTCTCTTTATGGATTTCCAGTATTGGTATCATATCATTATACTTCAAAATTACATCGAAGTATGTAAGTTCATACCTCTTCTATATCAGATGTTGTATGCACTCGGCAACCTTCGAGAATATCTCCCTTGGTTTATAAACACTGATATACCAGGACTTTAAATAAACTAATGCGCTTGAACACATGTTATAAGGTTCGTAAATATACCTTGATAATGAGCACACAAACTAATATTATACATCCTGAATGGACGGAGTCCAAAAGATATCAACCTCTAGGATGGATGTACGCCCTACCACTTTGAAATACAACGCGCCATATTTTCGCGAGTAATATTACGCCGGCGGGTTCATGCGTCGGTTCCACACCGGGTCGCGCTCTTGCGGGCGCTTTTGCGTTTTGCTTCACGTGATCTAATACTATAAATCTAGTGAATTAATTATTATCTATTCTAGTGAAATTAATAACTATTCCTCAATGTAATATTTATTATAAATAGGATATACACTTAGTAAAAATAAAACACTTTAATACAAATCAGATAATTCTGTGCACCGCTTAACAGCTAAAAATGACTATGATTTTAAAATGAGTTGGGGTCTAAAAAATAAAACCCACACCTGCTCAAATACAAGTTTAAAGAACAAAGTTCATTTTCAAAAGACGTTAAAATAATTCTCGACCAATCACATACGAGGTCATATAGAGATAAGGATTATTCTGAACCCTTCGAACCACAAGTAAGGAAAACATTTCTTTCTTACCTGCTTAAAGGATCTTACCGGTCCAGCATGTGTTTCAGTTTGGAATATATTTATAAAAATAATAATAATAACAAAGATTCTTGTCTATAATGGAATTACCTTTTGACCTGGTATTTAATCAGCATGGGGGAATTTGCCAAAAAGGTTTATCCTAAATTTAGGCCTAAATTTAGGGCTAAAGTAGTTATCGCACCACATTTTACAGAAAAAGGTCAGTTTGAAATATATTTTAACCCTGAATTAGGGCCAATCGCCCCGGGCCAAAAAAGGATTATCCTAAATTTAGGCCCAAAGTAGTTATTTCAACACATTTTACAGAGAGAGGTCAGTTTCGTATCTGTAAGTAGTGCGGGTTTGTTGTCTTTTCTCGTGATGGATTGTCAATGTACATAGATAATAATACACAGACATGCCAAGAAAATCCGAATTATCTTCTAAAAAAACTTTGAAATATTTTTATTTAAAATATCGAGCGAATAATATAAATGTAAGTGAATAATTGTTATTTTTTAAAATAAGAACTTAGAAAGATTTTAATAAAATACATGCTATGTTAGCAGAGAAGAAGAACTTATTTTGTTCTTTTTATACTTATTACATGGTTACAGATGATGTAAAGCAGTAAGTCAATGGAACAAAACGTGGTATAGCTTGGGAGGAGTGCTAGGGGCTGACCTTACTGATTTACTGACTTATTGCTTTAAGGTACGTAAGTTTTTAATAAAATTTCATAAAAATTTTAGTAAAAGTTATTTTTAAAACCCTTGATAGTTATAAAATTTATAAACAAAAGTATTAACAGTTATAATAAATTCCTTGTTCAAAGATAATGATTGATTTATTATGGAAGTTTTAAGACTTTGAAATAATATTAGTTATATTTGAATGAGTAATATATATGTACGTGTACGAGTTTAATTAAAACATAAAATGTTTTAATAAATTATGTATTACCATGGAGGTAAGTGTAGTGTGGTGTGTAGCAAATCTGTGTGTGTGAGGCAAATCTGTGCTGGGAGTGTAAGTAAATCTGCGTGTGTAATCTTATTTGTGTGTGTGGAGTGTGTGTGTGTGTGTGTGTAAGTGTAAAAAGTAAGTGTCCATGGGTAAATGTAAGTGTCACAGTGGAACTGTGTATAAGTGTCATGAATGTGTGTATAAGTAAAGAATGCAAATGTGTGGTGTGTGTGTGTGTGTGTGTGTCATAGTGAATGTGTGTTGTCTGTTCTAAATAATAATAACAATATACTTTAGCACACACACACTCATATACACACACACACACACTAATAAAAATAACAATAAAAATAAATAAAATAATAATAAAACAACAAAAAAGCCTATTAAAAATAAAAGAAAACATAATGTTACTAAATATATGAGTTAAAGCAGTAAAAACATATGAGTTAAGCAGTAAAACATATGAGTAAGCAACAAAACATGAGTTAAAGCAGCAAAACATGAGTTAAAGCAGTAAAACATACGAGTTAAAGCAGCAGCAAAACATGAGTTAAAGCAGTAAAACATGAGTTAAAGCAGCGTAAAGCAGTAAAACAAAAGCATACTAATCCCTCCTTGGTGTTTGGTTTGACTTATTGATTTACTGATTTACTGCTTTAAGTTTATAATGTTAATAAATATATGAGTTAAAGCAGTAAAACATATGCCAAAGCAGTAAACATGAGTCAAAAAGCAGTGTAAAAACAGGTAAATCAAAAGCATATTAATCCCCCTTGGTGCTATAACACCTCTATTGATTTACTGATTTACCGTTTTAAGGTATGTAATGTTAATAAATTTATGAGAGTTAAAGCAGTAAACATATGAGTTAAAGCAGTAAAACAGAGTTAAACTGTAAAGCAGTAAAACAAAAGCACGCCATCCCTTAGGTGTTAGGTAACACCTCTTTTGATTTACTGACTTTAAGGCATGTAATGTTAATAAATATGTGAGTTAAAGCAGTAAACATATGAGTTAAAGCAGTAAAACATGAGTTAAACAGTAAAGCAGTAAACAAAAGCATACTAATTAGGTACTAGGTAACACCTCTATTGATTTACTGATTCTTACTGCTTTACAGCATAAATGTTAATGCTTTTCTTAAATAAAATTTCGTACATAGTTGTAGTAAAGTCATGACATTACATCTGTGACACTCTGGATTTTCTTCCTTTCTCATTCCTCATTCTTTTTTCATTATTTATATTGGCATAACTTCTTAAATAGATTTCTAATTTTTAATGTTATTGGTCAGCTTTTCCTGGTTTTAGAGTGTAACTACATGGCCTCAGTACTCGACTCATCAATTGTGAATTAGTCGCTGATGGAGTTTTACCCCCAAACGCTCCTCTGGATACCGTTCCCTGATACATGACTCATTTTTATTTTAAGTAAAAGGTGTGTGTGTGTGGGTTATGGCAGGTAGAGCAGGTTATATATATAGTTCATATGAGGTTAAGAGTATATATTAGCAAAGATATTGTTATACAACTATTATATATATATATATATATAAAGGTGTGTGTGTGTGTGTGTAGGTGTAGGTGTGGAGCTACGGCTGGTATATGTATCAAGGGTGGATGCATGTGTCTAGGTATGTGTGTGCTTGTGTGTGTAGGTATAGGTGTGAGCGTAAGTGCATATGGGTAGGTGTATGCGTATAAAAAGCCTAGCTGTATGTGTGTGTGTGTATAAATAGCCTAGCGGGTGTGCGTGTGTGTGTTAAGTGTCATAGTGTGTGTAGACGTCGTTGGTGTAGGTGTGAGCTAGGGTTGGTGTATGTATCCATGGCAGGGTCGGTCGGTAAGGGTGGGTGTGTGTATATAGGGTGGTGTATGTGTCTAGGCATGTGTGTGTAGGTGCAGATGTGAGTGTAAGTGTCCATGGGTGGGTGTATGTGTGTGTGTGTGTATGTTATTTATTCTTAGTTGATGTGTATATAAGTAGCGTAACGGGTGTGTGTGTGTGTATGTGTGAGTGTGTAAGTATGTTTATATGTATGTGTGTGTGTATGGATGATAGCGATTTTACTCTCTCCTCGTTCCGTATATATATATATATTTTATATATGTTATGAGCATATAGTAGCAAAGAGCAGTATATATTGGGTTATGTTACATATACTGTTGTTGTTATGTTGTTATTATTACATATATTGTCATAACGCATGCTTGAACACAACCACAGTATATATATATATATATACATATTTTCCTCTATAGGAATAATTGGAAAATTAGTATTTATATATATAAATTGCATATATATAAAATGCAAAATCGAGATGCGCTTTTTCTAAACTTTTAATATGGAAATAGCTATTTCCAAAATTTTTGTATGCATAAAATGATTTATATATAAGTAACATTTGTTTATATATTAATGGGCATTCAGACGGAGCCCAATTAGTTAAGTCCTATACACTTCCTTAAGAGGCTACGGGTCGAGTTCCAGTTCGGTTAGTGACTGGTATAGGTCGCTTTTTTAAATTCCCGCACAATTCCTTTGTTCATTCTTGTGGGTGGGATGATTCGCATCAGAAGATAGAAGATGTTATGCGCATGCGCATGATGCATATACATGTATGCGCAAACGCATGGTACATATACATGACTAAGTAGTAGTATAAAATGACAAACCATTCCTTAAAGAAGGCCCAATGGGTTCAGGATACCTGTGAAACCTTCCAGAAGAGCACAAGAGCAACTATATATATATATATGTTATATATATATATATATATATAGTTATATATATATATATATATATATATATATATATATATATATATATATATATATATATATATATATATATATATATATATATATATATATATATATATATATATATATATAAATATATATTAGTTTATAAAGGCAAATTTGAAAATAGATTCAATGAAAACTATGGTATAGGGGATTGGGAATACCTCCTTGGAGAGCACAGACAGATAAAGCAGTCACGGTGAATGGAATGGGTATAGAGATACGGTGAATGAAACGGGGTAGGAGGGAAGGACTGGGATGATGAGGGTGTGTGTGTATAAGGGTGAGTGTATGTGTCTATGGATGCATTCGTGGATATTAAAATACATTCATGAGTTATAGAAAAACGAGGATGCGAAACAGCGAAAAAACGGTCCGGCTTGGTGCAGTGGTGCGGTGCGGTGCGGTGCGGTGCGGTGCTGCGCGGTTCGGCGCGGTTCGGCGGGGCCTTGCGGTTAAGCGAAAACGCGTTGGTGAACTCCGAAACGCCCCCCCACCCTTAAGGGGGGGGGGAAATCCGCGAAAAAAAAAAAAAAAAAAAAAAAAAAAAAAAAAAATAAATAAAATCTAAAAAAAAAATAAATAAATAAATAAAATCTAAAAAATAAAAATAAAAAAGCACTAAAAACACCCATGAAGGTAGCTGAGTATTCCAAAAATTACGGTGCCAAAAATGCCTCAGGTAGGTTCCTGGCGGGGCGGCGCTGCCAACACGAGCGAAATACATCCTCCTTACTATTTATATATATATATATATATATATATATATATATATATATATATATATATATATATATATATGAGTATTATATTTACTTTATTTTTTATATTTATATATTCATATAGATATATATATATATAAGATACTTATTATTTATATATATATATATATATATATATAGCAGCATAGTGTAGGCAGTTATATATATATATATATATAAGAGCAAAAGAGAGCAAAGAGCAATATATATATATATATATATATATATATATTGCGCTATTGTTAAGATACTACATATATTATGGTTATTGTTGCTATGTTACATGCATATATATATATATTATATTATTATTATATATATTTGTTATTACATATATATATATATATTATATTATTATCTACATATATTATTATTGATATATACATACATATATACACATGCTGTTATACATATATATATATATATATGTTATACATATATTATATTACATATATATATTGCTACTATTACATGTATGCTATTACTAAGATATATTATCAAAATCAATCATCTGATATATATATATATATATATATATATATATATATATATTTATCTAAGTTAATCTATTTAGTTAATGGATGTAACGTACTTTTGATATTTATACCATTTGATTTTTGGAATAACTCTTATTTTTAATAAACTTTCTTTAAGATACGTCAATCTTGTAACAGATGGTGGACAGTATAATTTGTGAAGGATTATAACTAAACGTTTGTAATAAATCAGTGAACTTGTCTTTAAGTGAAATTTATTTTGTTTTTGATAAATTTAATTGGAGAACGACATTCATTATCAACGTGTTTTGGATTTCTTCTTTATGTACCAAGAATCAGTAGGACTTGAATTTATCTTTCCATTATATCGTATCAAAGGAGCGATAGGTCTGTGATGCTTTCATTGAGCTTGCATGGTAAATGGGTTAACTCTGTTATAAAATTCATCATTTCAAAATAACCCGCATATAAAATTTCTTTCTCGTTGAATAGTTGGTCTGAGGCTTTTCATCCAATATTGAATTTCCGTCATTGAAGATCGGGAAACATCATTCCAAAACAACCAAAAACGATATATATATATATATATATATATATATATATATATATATATATATATATATATATATATATATATATATGTTTGTAAGATATATATATGTTATATATATATATATATATATCTTATTATCTTTATGTGGTAAATATTATATATATATATAGAAAGAGTTATAAATTGTTATATATACATATATATATATATATATATATACTGTATATATATATATATATATATATATATATATATATATATATATATATATATTATTTATTATATATATATATATATATATATATATATATATATATATATATATATATATTATTAAATATACATATTTATGATTTTCATAAGGTTTATTTATATATATATACATAACTGTATATATATATATATATATAACTGTATATATATATATATATATTATATATATATATATATATAGTTATATATATATATGCTATATATATATATATGTTATATATATATATATATATATATATATATATAGATATATATATATATATATATATATATATATATATTAGTTCTTAGGATAGTAGCATATATAGTTACAGTGAATATATATATATATATATATATATATATATATATATATATATATATATATATATATAAATATTAGATTACAAAAATATATATATATATATATATATATATATATATATATATATCCCCTAAACGTACTTTCTGGCACTTTAATCTGGCAAAATGGGGTTAAATGCGTCGTTTCTTTACTAACTATTATTCTTGGAATAAATCCTGTTTGGAATCGGATAAGGCTTCTGCCACTATTGAAAAGGTATGGGTCGTGATTAACGATGGAACGAGCAGGGGCATTCCATCTTCAGCTAAACCTTTTCTTCCCAAAATCATGGTTCTATGGAGCCTCATCCCGTGTCATTCATGAGAGAGAGAGAGAGAGAGAGAGAGAGAGAGAGAGAGAGAGAGAGAGAGAGAGAGAGAGAGAGAGAGAGAGAGAGAGAGAGAGAGAGAGAGAGAGAGAGACATCGCCCATCGGGAAGGGAAAACTCTCGTTCTCCTATGCCCTTTCCTTAATTTTCATATCCTTGGCCATTTGGAATCTCATTTCCTTCTTTCGAATCATAGTTTCCTATATCTCTGAGTTATGGTCTTTTTGCCTTGTAGGAACTATAGGGTGTCTCGTATGGTGGCGCTTGCTATATCAAAAGCTTTTGACCTTGAATAGTATGCGTCTCTACACTCTAAGCTTCCTTTTCCTCCTCCTCTTTGCTAACTCATGTCTAGTGCTCTCTCAGATCGTTCCCATATCGGTACTTGTTGATGGAGCGACTTCTTTCTCCTTGCCATCATCTGTTTCTCCTGCTGTATTGTGGTGAGTAGTTATGCAGCCATCTGACCGATCACAGCGATTTCTCAAAAACTATTAGAGCTATCGTTTGGAAACTTGATATATGTTCTATATAGGTCTTAAGCTCGTTTACAGGTTAATTTTCAATTATCTAGGACGTATATAGGGGGTACCTCCCCCCGAGATCATAGCTGAAATAATGGGGTTACGCCGTTGTTGCAGCTTCCGAAAGGGGCGAGAAAAGGGTAATGCCCGATTACACCCTTTCGGGATGATCCCCCATCTCAGATTCAAGACTCTTTCAAGGAGTGCATCCTACTGGGTTTTCTCTCGGGAGGTAATGTTGCAGCTCTTAGATACTCTTGGTTAAATGTGAAACCATGTTTGGCTCGTGTTCAGGTACTATGTTAAACATTACTAAGACATTGTGAAATTCACTGATTTGAAAGGAGAAATGATGAGTTTTGTAAGATATTACTGTGTTAACTGACGATGATGTGTTAGAAACGTGAGTCTAGGTTAAGTTTTTATTGAGTAATGTTAGGTTTGCCCAAGAATTTTGCTAATGTCTACGTTTATTCATAGTTCAAATGATATTATACTCGGGACGAATGACACTTTGATGAAGATAGTGTCAATCGGGCGTTCAAAGATGCTATATCTTTGATAGATCGTGGTTACTTGTTAAAAATCCTTCCTTCTGCTCCACTAATACGTCTTTACCCGTTGCTGATATGCTGGAAAGTGAACATATCGAGTATCAGGAAGGACCTGTTAGCTAATTACCTTTGATACGATAAATTGGATGTTAGCGGGATTATTCATACAAGAGGTATGTTAAGTTTGCATTTGTACATTATATTGATAGTACTTCAGGTTATGATATGTTAGCTTTATTGATGCTAAACTTTGTTGCGTAAGCATATATTCGTAGGTCAGTATATAAAGAACTTATTTTTATGTTATGTTTATCCAAAATGATACTTGAAATATGACTTGAATCAATAGTTCAATAGATCATAGGCGGATGGGTGGAGGGACTGGTGGGGGATGGGTGGTTTGATTTACTGATTTACTGATTTACTGCTTTAAAATAAGTAAGCTATTACGCTTAACTGTGATATTTTATTCAAAGAACTTATTTTTATGTTATGTCAGGATAAAATTTTGTTATTTTTATGTTATGTTTGGTTAAAAGTTTGTTATGTTTGCAATTATTCGTTGGGAATTATGATACTTAACGAGGTTATGATGAATTTTTGTTAAATATTACGAAGTTGATGTAAAAAATTTGGTACGTTAGCATTATATTCGTTGTCAGTATGTTGATTAGGCAGGGTTATGCTAAATATTTGTTAAATATTTTGATGTTAATGTAAAATTAACATTAATATGTTAGAGATATGCTTAAAAAAGTGTGAATAGGTTACGTTTTGTACGAAGTGTTAGGTACTTTTACTGTTGTTAGCGTGGAAAGCTGTAAATGGGCAGTTTATTCGTACGTATGGTGTGTTAGGTTTGTCGTTGTACATTATATTCTTAGTTCAGGTTATGTTATGTTAGCTTTATTAATGTAAAAACTTTGCTACGTTAGCATATATTCGATGGTTAGTATATAAAGAACTTATTTTTGTGTTATGTTTAGCCGAAATGATACTCGAAATATGACATGAATCAATAGATCGTCCATGAACCCAAATTCATGGTGGGAGGGGCGGGGAGGGGTTGATGGTTTGATTCACTGGATTTTTTACTGATTTACTGCTTTAAAATCAGTAAACTATTACAATTTACTATGATATTTTATTCAAAGAACTTATTTTTATGTTCTGTTTGGATAAAACTTTGTTATGTTTACAGTTTTTCGTTGGTTTGTATGATAATTAGACAAGGTTATGATAAATTTTTGTTAAATATTACTGTGTCAATGTAAAATTACGTTAATATGTTAGAGATATGTTTGGAAAAAGTATGAATAGGTTACGTTTTGTATGCAATAATAGTTACTTTACTGGTGTTAATTGTGGAACTTTGATAATGTTAACAGTTTATTAAAGTTTTCAGCCTGTGTTAGGTTTGTCTTTGTACATCATTTTCTTAGTTCATACAGGTGATGCCATGTTAGCTTTATTGATGTGAAAACATTGTTATGTTAGCATATATTCGCTGGTTAGTATATAAAGAACTCATTTTTGTGCTATGTTTATCCGAAATGATACTCGAAATGCGACGTAAATTAATAGTGTTAATGTAAAATTAGCATTGATATATTAGAGATATGCTTGAAAAAGTGTGAATAGGTTACGTTTTGTACGCTGTGCTAGGTACTTTACTGTTGTTAAGTATGGAACTTTGTTAATGTTAGTAGTTTATTCGTGCGTAAGGTGTGTTATGTTTTGTCATTGTACATTATATTCTTAGTTCTGGTAATGCTATTTTATTTTTATTTGTGTAAAAATGTTACGACATTATATTTTATTCGGTTATTATTATAAAGAACTTATTTTTGTACTATGTTTATCCGAAATGATACTCGATATGTGACCTGAATCATTAGATCAATAGATCAAAAGGTCATGGACGGGATGGGTAGGAAAGGGCGGGGAGAGGTAGATGGATGGTATTTGATTTACTGATTTAAACCGTTTCTTAAATTCGGTAAACTATTACACTTTACTATGATATTTTATTCAAAGAACTTATTTTTATGTTATGTTTGGATAAAACTTTGTTATGTTTACAGTTATTCGTTTGGTTAAAACTTTGTTATGTTTGCAATTATTTGTTGAGGATTATGATATTTAGGTAAGGTTATGATAAATTTTTGTTAAATATTACTATGATAATGTAAAAAACTTTGTTACGTTTGCATATATTCGTTGGTCTGTATGATAATCGGACAAAGTTATGATACATTTTTGCTAAATGTTACTTTGTCAATGTAAGATTAACTTTAATATTGTAGAGATATGCTTGAAAAAAGTATGAATAGGTTACGTTTTGCACGCAATGTTAGTTACTTTACTGGTGTTAAGTGTGGAACTTTGTTAACGTTACCAGTTTATTCGTTGATCAGTATGATAATTAACCAATGTTGTGATAAATTTTTGTTAAATATTACCATGTTAATATAAATTAACATTGTTATGTTAGAGATATTTTTGACAAAGTATGAATAGGTTACGTCTTTGTATGCTATGTTAGTTACTTTACTATTGTTAAGTGTGGACTTTGTTAATTTTAACGTTTATTCGTGTTTAAGGGGTGTTAGGTTTGTTGTTCGTATTAATATAACTTTAGACCTGATGATGATGTTATGTTAGCTTTATTAATGTGAAAACTTTGTTACGTTAGCATATATTCGGTGACCAGTGTATAAAGAATTTGTTTTTATGTTATGTTTATCCAAAATGATACTCAAAATGTGACTTGAATCAATAGATCAATAATAGATCGATAGATCAGGGGAGGGTGGGATGGTATGGAGGGCAGGGTGGATGGTTTGATTTACTGATTTACTGATTTAGGGTATGTAAAACATTATAATTTATTAAAAATTATGACTTGAATCAATAGATCAATAGATCAATAGATCAATAATAGATCAATAGATTACGGATGGACATGAAGGTGGTTTGATGGTGGTTTGATTTACTGACTTACTGATTTACTGCTTTAGTGTATGTAAAACATGACAATTTTACTTAAAAATATGACTTGAATTAACAGATCAATAGATCAATAGATCACGTATGGACAGGAGGATAGTTGGATGGTGGTTTGATTTGCTGATTTACTGATTTAGGGTATGTAAAACATGACAATTTTAGTAAAAAAAATATGACCTAAATCAATAGATCAATAGATCAATAGATCAACTGATCAATAGATCACGGAAGGGGTGAGGAGGGTAGTTTGATTTACTGATTTACTGATTTACTGCTTTATGGTATGCAAAACGCTACAATTTTAGTAAAACTATGACATGAATCAATAGATCAATAGATCAGGCTGGGATCAATAGATTCCTCACATCATCAGACCATTAGGATCACATGCACGCTCAAATGAGGGTCCAGGATTGTATCCTAGCATGGTGAAAATACATTAGGGCAGGGGTTCCCAAAGTGGGTGCCGCGGCACCCTGGGGTGCCGCCAGCGTGTGCCAGGGGTGCCGGCACATTTTTTCAATTTTCACTAAAATTTTGGAGTTAAGTAGTACAATTCTTTTTTATAATATGGCAACACCATTATTATGCATCGTCTACTACTCGTCGGCCATTTTGCTTGTAGTCACGTAGTGCGTTGTATCTCTTCAGGCAGGCTCATCTATGATGGAGAGAATTTCTAAAAATGAAAATGAAAATGCAACTGAAGCTTCATATATTGTCAGTTTACATATTGCAAAAACTGGAAAACCACATACTATTGCCGAGACATTAATTAAACCTTGCCTGAAGGATGTTGTTAGTTGCATTTTAGGTTCAGATATGGCCAAGAACATTGATACTGTGCAGCTAATCAAATAACACTATAAACATGCGAATTAACACAATTTCAGAGACAGTGGAGAAAGAACTTATAAGAAGATTGATAACATGATTTTTTTACTTTGCAGCTTGATGAAAGTACCGACGTAGCGGGACATGCAGCTATTCTTGTGTTTGTGAGGTACCCATTCGCAATGCAAATAGAAGAGGAACTTTTGATGAGCGAAGTGCTTGAGACTTACACCACTGGCGACGAAATTTTCAATGCTATCGACAAATTTGTACAGGAAAATGGTTTGGAATGGAGCAAGTGTGTGGATATTTGCAGTGATGGAGCGGCCGCAATGGTTGGAAAAACGAAGGGAGCGGTGTCTAGGATGAAGCAAGTGGCAGAAAACGCCCCCAGCAGCCACTGTGTCATACATCGGCATTTCCTGGCACCAAGAAAGATGCCACAAGATGATGCTGTGAAGATAATTAATCATGTTAAGAGCCGCCCGCTTCAAGCACGCCTTTTAAAGCTTACCGCCGAAGATATGGCTATAGCTCACTTCCATCTCTTGCTGCACACAGAAGTGGTGGTTTTCATGTGAAAGATTTTTAGCCAGATCCACTTGGGAACTCAAAACAATGCATTGCTGGTCACATTTACAGAACAGTCTTTTGTTCAAAAATTAACTGATGTCGATTGGCAGCTTAAATTGGGATACCTTTCCGACATATTCGAAAAACTAAGTGAAACCACCACATCTCTTTAAGGGAAGGGAGGAACACAATTAGACAAAATAAGAGGATTGCGCAAATTTTTTTTATTTCTTGAAGCGTGTGTTAAGAGCACAGACATCTCCAACTTCCCTCGTTTGCAAGAATTTGTCAAAACAAATGAGATCCAACTTCAACCGAACTTCCTCGAAATTATTACTGCCCACATGGAAGGTTTGGAAAAAAACATTGTTGAGTATTTTCCCGATATTGATTCTGAGGATGTCTACAGCTGGATGACAAACACATTTTCGTGTGACCAGAAACGTAAACCTACTGGGATGACAAATGAAGCTTTTCAAAATCTGCTGGACATAAGTGAAGACCGCACTTTGAAACTTAAATACCACGAAGAGGGCCAAGAAGTGTTCTGGATGCAAGTGCATGCAGAAAACAATGCTGTTGGCAAGATTGCATTAAAAAGACTTGTGCGTTTTATCCACTTATCTATGCGAGTCTTCATTCTCAACGTATGCTTACATAAAAAACTAGATACAGGAGTAAACTTTCAGCATCAAGTGATTTAAGGGTAAAATTGACAAAACTTCCCATAAATCTAAAGAAAATAATGAAAAATTCATTAAAACCCGTTTCATTCCTCCATTAAAGGTAAGTTCTGTTACTAAATTTGTTATTGTTTTTCTTGTTTTCCTAAGACCTTAAACTAAGTACTCAAACCAATTTAAGAATAGGTGTGCCGCGAATTTTTTTAGCACAACAAGGGTGCCACGGTGAAAAAAGTTTGGGAACCCCTGCGTTTAGGGTATGTAAAAACGTAAATTTGTAAGTTATAAACATAAAAAGAATAAAATTTTTTATTTATTTATTTATTTATTTCTTATTTTTTTTCTTGATGGTTCTGAAACCATTATTTTCGAAATCTACAGACCCAATAACATATATAAAGACACCAATATTGTATCATTACACAAATGTTAATAACTTCGGCACCGCACCGGAGCGCCAGCACCGGTGCAGCTGTCCAACTCCTACTCCTCTGAGTCAGACTCCTTCTCCATTCTTTCCTTACTTATTCAGCCTTCATCCTTCTTCCTTCTTAATTCGAACTCTGTTTTTGCACTCTGTGCTTTTTTTTCAGTTGGGACCCCTCTCTGTGGGGGTCCTAGACACCCTATATGGACTTATAACCATCATATTCGAGATCTACGGGTTCGATAACCTATATAAGTACACCAACATTGTCGTTATACGAATGTTTATTAACTCAGGCACCGCAACTCCAAAGATTCCCAAACACCGGTGCCGGAACCAACTCCTCAGATTCCAATACTAACTCTCGAAATCAACTCTGAATCTCCTCTCACCAAATTTCAGTCTTATGCCAAACATTCTTTGATTTTTTAGAGGTGGGGACCCCCTATGGGGACGCGAGATGGGGACGTAAGAGGTCACGTCACCATCTAACCTCCCTCTAAATTTTAACCCGATACGATAACTCCAACCATTGTAGATATATAGCGGAACCAGAGGCTGAGCCGGAGCCGGAGCCAGAGCCGGAGCCTAAAAATCGATTCCCGTTAGGAATCGATTTTCGATTCATAAACGATTCCCTTCGAGAATCGATTATTCATATCGGCACGGAGCCGGAGCCGGAGTCAGAGTGCGTAAAAAAAGATTCCTTACAGGAATTGGTTTTCGACTCAGAATCAATTCTTCGTATAATAATAATAATAATAATAATAATAAGGTCAATAATAATACACACACACACACACACACACAGTTCACACACACACACACACACACACAATAATAATAAACTAATAATAATAATAATAATAACTAGTAATAATAATAATAATAATAATAATAATAATAATAATAATAATAATAACACATAATAATAATAATAATAATAATAATAATAATAATAATAATAATAATAATAATAATAATAATAATAATAATAATAATAATAATAATAATAATAATAATAATAATAATAATAATAGTGTGTGTGTTTGTGTGTGGGTGTGTGTGTATGTGTGCGCGCGCGCTCACGCTCATCGAACACCTGGGCGATTGATCCGAACGCGCGTTAGGCTTAATCTCGCTCGCTCGGAAGCTGCAACAACAGCGTAACCCCATTATTTCAGCTACGCTCTCGGGGGAAGGTACCCCCTATATACATCCTAGAGAATTGAAAATTCACCTGTAACGAGCTTGAGACCTAAATAGAACATATACCAAGTTTCAAAACGATAGCTCTAATTGTTTTTGAGAAGTCGCTGTGATCGGTCAGATGGCTGCATAACTACTGTGGTGTTCCTCAAGATTCTCTTATATCTCCAACTTTATTCTTACTTTTCATCAACGATCTCCTCAGCTGCGCTTGTAAATCTGTTCATTCTTATTCCTATGACTCAAACCTCTATTCTTCGATCCATTCCAGAATTACTCCCTCCTTTGCATCTAATATTGCCCTTCGTCTTCAGCTTTCTGATTCTATTCTTACCTATCTAGAAGATATATATCGATGGGAACCTCAATTTTGTGTAATTCAACTCTGTGAAAATTCAACTTATTCACCACCTCCCACTCAAGAACACGTCCCAACTTTCTTATCCCTTTCGACCGATCTAACGTCTGGTCTGTGAAAAACATAAACATTTTTGCTGATAATAAACAGCAAATTTTCCTGGAAACGTTATATCACAAAGTTTGATAAAGTGGCCTCTAAGAAGTTTGGTATTTTATTCAGGTTACGGGAATATTTTTTTCTGCCCAGTTTTACTGGTCTTATTTGTACTTGCATACAGAACTGTTCTCCCATTTGGAGGGTCCCGGTTCCACCCTTCTGTTGGACAGGTTTGAGTCTAAGGTGAAGACTTATAAACTCTCCACTCTTATTTGCAACGTGACAATGTTTTACTATCTCTTTTCTATAACTACTACGACGGTCGGCGTTGTAGGAAGCTGTCTCTTCTCATTCCTCCTCCAGTTCGTTGTCCTCGTAGCACAAGGGATAAATTTTGTGTGAATATTGGAAACTCAAGACTTGTTCTTCGAGGTGTCACCTGCTTTCCAGTTACCTCTGTTTTTGTGAAATTTCTTGCCATCATCTGTTTATTCTGCTGTATTCAATCTTCCTCTTTATAGCCCACGTCTGAGCTCATCTGAGGGACTTGCCTTAAACTTAGGATTGGGCGGGATCTTTCTTTCCTTTTATTTTTTACTCTCCCTCCTTGAAAAGAACCGGGACCGTGAGTGGTGGTAACTTTTTTAAGAAATTTAAAAAATAATAGGATAGTTTTATTTGCTTAATGGTGAAATTATTACAAATTCACAATTTTAGTAATAAAATAATAACAAAGAAGAAATCTAAAATAACTTTTTAAAAGTAGCTATAATGAAATATTTGTGTTTAGCGTAAAATAAAAACTGAAGAAAGATTTGAGAGTTCATCTATACACCATCTGCATTTCGTTCGTGCAAGACACCAGCTTTGTGTATATTTTGCTTACATTTTACAATTTGTTATTTACAATTTTAATTTACTTTTCTCCCGACATTTAAAATAGAATATTGTCTTAAAACAATGAAAATGACATCAAAAAGGACGTGCACGAGGAAGAAATATGTTCAATGGTGGAGCCTGAACGGAGCTATATTTGGAATTTACAGAGTGCCTCGGAGCTGGTGATGAGACTTAAAATTTATTCCGGAGCTTTCGTGCAGCCACTAAGCTCTTCGAAGCAATTCTTAGCCGAGACTAAACGGAGCCAACCCAATACTACTTCAAACCATTACAGAAAAAAATATTTGGTAACTTTTAAATAAGGTTTAAAAGATATTTAACTAAACCATCATTTATTATGAGTCGATGTTTTCATCTAATTTATTCATTTAATTTGCATTATTTATCAATTTTTTCTTCTTTTCTTGGTAAGAATAAACAACAAAAAGTTCTCACTGCTGAGAGTTAAGCATATGTTTATTTTCAATAAACCTTTGCATAATTTCGTTATTATCAACAAGCAGATTTCGTGAGTGTAACCATGAAGTACGTATTAATAGCTGTTATAGTTGTGGGTGTTATCTCCATAGGTACGTATTCAGTATAATTCAAAATATATTGCAAATTTTTTTACATATTGGATATATTCATAAGCAGATTAATTTATTTTAAATAAAATATATTTTCTTTTTCTTAAGTTCTGTTTTTTATTTTAGATAGTTTTTTTAAAATATTGCTTAATATATATATATATATATATATATATATATTATATATATATATATTATTATTATTAGATAGATAGATATGATATAGATATTATATATATATATATATATTATTATATTATTATTATACATATATATATTATTATTATTATTATATATTATTATTATACATACATATATATCTATTAGTTACTACATATCTATTACTATACTACTTATATATCCACAAAATATCTGGTTACTGTTATTATTATATTAAATATATATTATATATAGTAAATGTGTAATTATTTTGTATGTTGTAAAATCGGTGCAATAAGAATTATAATACATTATTATATTATTATTATTATTATTATTATTATTATATATATTATATATATATTATTACATATAAATATATATTATATATATATATATATATTATTATTATTATATATTATTATATTATTATTATATATTATTATATTATTATATATATATAAGAGAGTTATTATTATTATTATTATATATAATTTATATTTATATATATATATATATATATATATATATATATATATATATATATATATATATATATATATATATATATATATATATAATTATTTTTTTTACTTCCTTTTATAACTTTTCAACTAATTTTAAATTCAATTATGAAACAAAGAATTGTCCATTATGTTAATTTACGTTATTATTATTATTATTATTATTATTATTATTATTATTATTATTATTATTATTATTATTATTATTATTATTATTATTATTATTATTATTATTATTATTATTATTATTATTATTATTAATAGTGGTAGTAGTAGTAGTAGTAGTAATAGTAGTAGTAGTAGCAGCCTTATGATTGATGTTAATGTCAAATTATCGAGAGCTAGTGGTGTATTTTGCATTTAACACAGAGCTGTCTAGAGAATGAAACTTAAGGATAGAGGAACTAAGAGGGAACAAAGAGTAGGGTAGGGTTTTCTGTCAGAACTCGCAAACATCTGATTTTCGGTTAGGGAAAGGTGAGATTTAGAGGAGAGGAGAGATGATAGTCAACAAAGTATAAGTTAGTATAAAAGCTGCGAAGATTTCAGAAATTGACAGGAAAATCTGTGACGTCATCAACCACACCACCGGAGACCGTCATCTTCAATGTGGTGATGGGATGTGTGGTGGATGAAGGGATATTTTTGGAAATTGACCCTCTTGATTTCTTCGAGATTAATCGTCTGATTGTCATTTTTTATAACAATGTTTTATGCTGATTGATAAAGGAGAGCCTACTCCAGTGTAAAAAGAATGTGGATATGAGCTCAAAGGAACTAACCATTAGACACTGTAGTACCATGGGATTTACCCTAACATTTCAAATTATTTAGCGATTTTATATATATATATATATATATATATATATATATATATATATATATATATATATATATATATATATATATATATATATATATATATATATATATATATATATATATATATATATATATATATATTAAACTCTACCAAAAATTCATTATTGGGATGTTTTAAAAATATCCGGTACAGGGTTGTAAATTTAAATGCCAACAGTGAAAATGTGATCTACTTTTTAAATTTCAATCTCTCAATATTGAAATTATGAGAGAATATACAACTGGGACTGTTACACAGCTTTCACTCAGGGAATTGTTTTGTAACTTGTTCGGATTTTAAAACTGTTTTTCCTATCTTGGCTATAGGTTAAATGAAATGAACATTGCATTGAAAGAAGAAATGTCCTAAAGGACTGGGTCCAATTATTTCTCCGGGTTGAGCCCAATTTCCCCCCTTCTAAAAATGGACAAAATTCGGAATGTTCAGCCGATTTTGACCAAATAAACACCTCAAACTGGTCTTGACTTAAAATATCGTTGTCGATGGTTTTCAGCTTTAGTCACAGGAAGAGAGTTATTTGAAAACCTATAAGCTTGGATATTTGAAACTCCTGCTGTCATTTTTTTGAAATAACTTCAAACTTGAAGGCAGGTATTTGGACTATTATCTAGCCTTCTGTTGAAAGGAATCATTTGACTTCAGCTATCTGAGCAATGGTCGATTTTCAAAACCTACTATTTTGGGGTTTTCAAATTGAAATAGATGCTTTCGTTAATCTGAGTCTGCAGGAATTTTCAGGTCGTTTTGTCGGGGAAGATGATCATTTTTTACTTAGATAATTTCTCTGTATATGGAGTAGTTTGCGATTTGTTCTTGGAACAAACTTTCCAAAAAAAATTTTTGGAAATTTTTTAGAAATATTTTTTTGAGTATACAAAAAAACTATGTAAGTAAAAAAAATGTATCTCGCCCGACTATACAAGCCCTGAAAATTTGATGTTGATCAGATAAGTAGAAAAAAATATATATATCAATATTTCACTTTTTCAAAAAAAAAAATTTTTTTGGAAACTGAAATATTGATTTTTTCCCTATTTATCATATCAACATCAAATTTTCAGGGCTTGTATAGTCGGGCGAGATACATTTTTTTTACTTAGTTAGTTTTTTTGTATCTGAAATTTTTTTTTTTTTTTAAATTTCCAAAAATTTTCGTTTTGAAAATTTGTTCCAAGAACAAATCCCAAACTACTGCATATACAAAGAAATTATATTAAAAATGTGCATCTCCGCCTACTACAAATGGCCTGAAAATTTCATGCAGATCGGATTAACAGAAAAAAAATATCCCAATTTTTCAATTTGGAATCCCAAAAAAAGTAGGTTTTGAAAATCGACCATTGCTCAGATATGGGGTCAAATATCAAAATTCCGCTCCAACAGATTTTAGATAATAGTCCAATCTTTGTATTTTTCAAGTTTGAAGTCATTTCGAAAAAAATTGTAGGAGTTTCGACAAATGTAAAAAACATAGGTTTTCAAAAATTGAAAATACCAAAACAAAGACTACGACGGACACAGAAAAACACTCGAAAACGACGTTTTAGAATTTAAAAAAAAAAAAAAAAAAAAAACATTTTAATGTTTACTTGGCTGAAAATTTCGAATTTTATGTAAAATTTAAGGGAGGTGAAAAACTAAAATCAGCCCGAAGCAATAATTGGACGGTGTCTTTATTAAGACAAGTTTGCGAAAGTTGCCCAATTCCATTTGCTAAGCAAATTTCATGTAGATCGTATGAAAAGTGAAAAATTAAAACTCTTTTTCGCTTATGATACAATTTTTTTATCCTTAGCCAGAAAATAAATGAATTTTTTTTACCATGAATTCTTTTCCTTTGCTGATACTGTTAAGAGAAGCCATAAACTTTCAGTATATTGGTACTCAAATTGATGCACCAAATAAGCATTACGAGATAAAGAGTTAGCCTTTTTGAAAAACCTTCAAAATCCAAGTTTTAGATCTCGCTCAATTACTTCTACTTCTGAACTACTGCTGAAAATTATAAAATTAGACCAAATTTTTTTTCTAAATTTTCACGTTCAAAATCAAATTTTCCGTAAGACACCAAATTTTAAAATAATCTTTATGTCATACAAAAAATGTGCTCAAATTTTAGCGAATTTCTCAGTTTGCTGGAAAATCGGTTAGAGGAGAGATTGGCATGCTTCAGAAAGTTGCGTTACTACGGCGGAAGATTCAATGGTGAAAAGGTCTTACGATAAAGGAAGTCAGATATTAGCAGAATAAGAGTGAATGTAAACCTCTTTTTCTAAAAGTTTATTAGATATTTATGTAACTATTCACCCCTTTAAAAACATATGAAATGTTCTTTAGAGAAAATGTAAATTTCTTTGTTCCTAAAGAGTTTATGCTAACTTAAATCTGCTGTGCAACTATTAACAGAAACAAAAACTAAGAGAAAATTGTCTTACATTAAGAAATTAGATGCAAAGCGAATTTTAGCTTTGAGAATATAACAAATGCTATTTCACCACGTAGAATAATATTTTAGTACTTACGGTATGTATAATATATATATAATTTATATATATATTAATCATAATATTATCGATAAACAAACACTACATAATTTGATTACCTTTTGACATATCAACATAAACACGTAATTATTATATATATTATTAATTATATACAATGTATAATAATAATATATATTAATGATAGCTATATATTAATAGTTATATATAATAGTATATATATATATATGATATATGAATGAATATATGTCATAAAAAATGTAAACATTTCTACTCTGAATTAAGATACAGACTTGAATTTTTAGTGGTTTGATACTAATAGCATAGATTTACTTTCCCCTTTGGTTGTATTCTGGTCTGCTCTAAAAGACAAGATTGGTGGTTGCTCAGCGACAGGACAGTCTCCATATGATTATTCCGGTGTAAATTTTTTCTAATTATCCTATAGTATTAGCTTGAGCTGCGTGTTTTCGAAAAACAAATTATAGATTTTATTTTCTTGAATATTAAACACTTAGTAATAAAATTATGATAAAATTTAATAATAAATATAATAATAATAATAATAATAATATATTATAATAATAACAATAATATAATATAATAAAGTTAATAATAAATAATTAATAAAATATTATAATATAATATATAAATATAATATAATAATAATATAAATAATATTTTATATAATTTTAATAATATTCATTTAAAATGTTAATCTGATAGAGAATAGAAGAGAGTGGAGGATACTATTTATTAGAGGTTTTAAAATAATTATTTCCGCGATTGCCATCTGCAAAATGACCATTTTAAATTTTTCGAAACATAAAAAATTAATATTGGATTTTATTTATTGATATATTTTAATAATTTAATTTATGTAGATATAAAATTAAACTAATATAATTAATTAATATTTAAAATAATTGTGTCATTAAATAATATTAACTATATATAGATATATATAATATTATTATCTATTATATAATATATAATTAAATATTATAATTATAATATAAATATATAATTATAATATATATATAATATATCAGTAGTGAGTTCTTACAAAAAAAATTAGTATTTTATTAAAATTTGTATTTTCCAACTTTAGAAGGGTTTTTTTTTTAACCAATAAACATAAAGATAAAGTTCCCAGTCGCTTCAACCGGTTGTAGTACTGAAGAAGCAAGTATAGCTTAAAAGAAATATTAAAGTTTGAATCAATGTAACTTTGTAAAAGTCTACATCAACTATTCCTCTAAGGGAACACTTCCAATATAATAAGTTTTATAGTATCTTATATCTAATAATTTATTGCACTGCATTGATTTAATAAAATAAAGAAAAACACAGCATTCTACGCACCATAACCGCTTGTTAGATTTTGTTCGAAATATACAATAGGGAAAAAATAGAAAATAACCAAATTTTCATCTTTTTTTTCTTTTTTTTTCCCCCCACAAACAATTTACAGGAGAAAGATCCACCGAATCGTCATATATATATATATATATAATATATATATATTAAATTATAATAATTATAAATTTATTAAATTATATTATATAAATTAAAATATTATGATAAAATAATAATTATATAAATTTATTATATATATTTATATATTATATAATAAATTTATAAATTATATATTATAATGTGAATAAACCTGAATTAAATATAATAATTATAATATATAATTTAAAAAATATTTAATATTATTATAATAATTATTATAATATATATAATTAATTAAATTAAGAAAATAATATAATTTATATATTAATTAATATTAAATTTTAATAAAATAAATTATAATATGTTAAATAATATATATTATAATGTATTAATATATATATATATTATATAGACTCCTGGCATGTGTTAGATGTTGTATACCCGAGTAATTAAAATAAATTAATATAATAATATATAAATTTAATATAATTACAAATAGTATAATAAATCTTATATAATATTCTCATACTACCATAGATACACATACTACTACTCTCACTATATCTACCACATAATATTTATATTATTAATAACTATGTGTGCTGTGTGTGGTTGTGTGTCTATACCGTAAATTAATACTTTACCTTTATATTGAATATAAGTATATATATTTAATCAAAAGTTTCTTACGTTACCCTAACTGTTTTATATAATAATATAGTTTATTCCTATAATGTCATCTTCCTATTATAATTATATTACCTACTGATATATAAATATATATAAGGTGATAAAGTAAATATATATATATTATATGGAAATATATATATATTAGTAATATTAGTTTTTTATAATTATTGAAACTATATATATCTAATCTAACCCAATCCTCGAATGCTAGTATTCGCATTTACCTCCCTGATCTTTATGTTTTTGTATAGATCCTATATTCTAAATGCATATGTTCGCATTATTTAACAACTTATATTTATATTAATATAGTATATATATATTTAGTATGATATTATATTATTATATATATATTATAATAGTATAATGTAATGGTTCTTATAATTATATTGTTTCATCTACTATGTATATTATATATATCATATTATTAATATCCTTTAGTATATATAATTATATTTTTTGAATATGAAAATATATTATATTTATACTACTTGAGATAGCTATTATATGACATATATATAGGATATTATTAGAGAGAGATAGGAGTAGAAATGAGAGAGGAGGAGAGATGAGAGAGTAAGAGGAGATAGATAGAGTGAAGATAGAGAGGGAAGAAGGGAGAGAGACATTAGAGAGATAAGAGAGAGAATTAACAATGAGAAGAGAGGAGAAGAGAGGGAGAGAAAATCATTCATATTTCATATTAATAATTTAGATTCCCATTATCTGAAACTGATTATCTATGTTATTAAAGTAATACTAATATTAGCGATCCAGTTTTTTCTATTTTAAACCAACAATCTTTCTTTTTTTTCGTGGAAACATTTACTAAAAAATCATTAAAGTTCAAAATTCAACTTCCTGTACTGATTTAACATGGTCTTTAATTTTCTCACGGCTTTTCTTATAACAATCACATTATCTCTAAACGAGTTAGTGGTTTTGCTTACTAGTGACGAAGTTGATTGAGAGTGACTCTGCTTCGAACAAATGTACTATAGTCATGATCTTCACGGTGAGGATTCTATGATGGTAAGGATCTTATATTATGAATTTATTAATTGATTTACGTAATTAATTCTGATTTCTAGGAATACTATAATTTTGCTTAGTGTAAGACTACAGGTTTTTTGATTTCATTTCTAATACTTGTTATATGAAACATGTGCTTAATCATATCAAAGTGTGTTAAAATCCATTCAGAGAGTAGCAAGTTAAAGTTATGACTTCTTATTTTAAAGTTGAATACATTGAAAACGTTTATTATAATTTCACATAATATTGATTAATTTTAATTAACTTAATTAAAAATTTCTATAGTCTGTTTTAGGATGACAGCAAACTAAATGATTACATCACTTCTTTCATTATTATGACAATTTTAGATTAAAATTCTTAACATTTTTATTATTAGCATTAATTTTAAAACTTACTTGTGATTAAAATTTCCTTTCTGTTAATTTCTGTAACACGCATAACAATAATATATATATATATTTATATATATAATTAATATAATTATAATATATATTATTATATATTAATATTTAATATATAGTATATAAATATATTATAAATATCTATATATATTTATATTATATATATATCTATATTATATAATATTTTAAGGTTGTGGATATGTATATAATCAGTGAACGTTTTACTATTCTGGTGGAAATATTATTTATATATTTATATATAATATATATAGCGGGTGTTTGTTAAGTTGGATTTCCTGGCTTTAGCTTGACATTACTTTCTTATTCATCTGTCGTACGAAAACGGATTACTCATAGCATGGTAGTCATGAGTTAATATATATATATTATATTGAATATTATATATATATTATATATATATATTAATAATATATATATATATAATATATATAATATATAATATATATTATAATAATATTATATATTATATTATATATATATTATATATAATATATACATAACATATATTTATATTATATATTATATATATATATTTATAATTATATATATAATTTATATAATATATTATATCTATTATTTATATATATATTAATTATAATTTATTATTATTTATAATTAATTTATATATCATAATACTATAATATATATATTTCTCAATGTTACTTCTGTAGCGTTCTTCTTCTTTATGCGGGTCAAGTTATGTTACCTCATTTTGTTATAAGCTGTGATACTCATCCATACTTTTGACCCTAATTATACTTCAAGGATGTATGATATCATAAAACATGTTATTTTAGGTATTATGAGTCGAGCCGTAGAGAAATTTTGTACATTTGGGCTGGAAGTGGATCCGTCAACCCTGGACAAAAATATTTCGAGAAGTCACGCCGTTTCGGTACGATTCATTTGATAAAATCTTTTCTCTACTTTCGTTAACATTCTTAAATTTGTTACTAAGATTAGAAATGTTTTTATGTATGTAACACTTTGGTGAGATTCGAAAATCATTATTTCTTTGCTAGTGTTATTTTCGTGGGTTTAAAACTTCTTTAAAACTACCTTCTTTTTAACTGTCACACTTTGTTTATCCAATAAGTTTTACTTCATCAGTGGCAGTAAAAGGAGGACTTTCATCTTACCTCAGTTATCACAATTTATTTATTTCTGTTTTATGTTTTAAATATTTGAAACAAAATATTTGGATAACGTTATACATAATTGCTCAACTATAATCTCGGAAGTGCCTTTATTTTTACCAATAACTCTTGACATGATATATGCTTCTTATTTCTATATGAAACGTGGGCTTTTCGCTTTTGATCTTTGGTTGATAAATATTTGTGACGGTAAACACATCAGTTTATTCCATAAGTTTATGACTAAGTTTGACTCATAGGATTCATTTCAAAATTATATTTTTTTATTCTACTCTTTGAATTCTTTCTCTGATGTATTCTGCTCACTCTGCGATATCTCTACACGTATGAGATATTAAATTTCTATCTTATTATTAATATTAGTAATGTTAAATATTTTTTTTATCTCGTAAATAAGCGTTTTTTATGCTCTTTATTATTGATCAGTATTTTCGTTCATCTTCTCGTTTCACCTCCACCTTGATGATGATTTAACTTCTATATAACTTTTCTATAATTCTCGAATTCCTCACTCCTTACAAAAGTCACCAACAATTTTTGTGTATGTGCTATGAAAACGTGCTTCTTATCTCTCAACACTTTCTAAAAGGCGGAAAATGGGTGTCAAAACTGAAAATCATTCGATCATTTGATAGAGTACTCCATTAATTACTCTTGATATATCTCGGTTCAATACCCTTATCACCCTTATGTTCAGCTCGTTTCATGGTAGTATGCGTCTGTAGTTTCCCTTTCTCAGAGAGTATATCTCATGCACTACGTTTCTTCAGTTTATAGTGAACTATTTCCGTCGGCATTCGAGATAGCGCCCTCCGATATGGGAGTGCACATTTAATCTTCATAAATTCCACTTCACCCATGCTCTTCAGTTATATTAGAAAAGATTCATTCCATGTAGTAATTACAATATACCATGACTCCGGCATATATATTGGCTTTATCTGTAAGAATTATTCTATATTTCATATATTGTTTCTCTCATATGTACATCTGGCGGGGCGCTACATTATATATATATATATATTAATATATTATATTATTTATTATTATATATAATATATATATAAATTATTATATATATATATATATATTATATATAATATTATTTATAAATAATATATATTATATTATATATAATGATATGGTTATTTTACGTAGAAGAGTGGGAGAGCATCTTTTCAAATTAGCTATAGGTGATATACAATGGAGGACTTATAGAGGCTGGGTCACTTATATATATATTTTCTTAAAACCCTTTTCTTTTGTATTCATACTACTTCACTCGCACAAAGTGAATCCGTCAGCTTTAAATCTGCCGAACTTCTTATTCATTTATTATTTGCTTTCAATTGAGAACCTATCTAACTTGAGAAATTGGACCAAATTTCGCTTATTGTCAATGGTCGCTATTAAGGCGCCGTATATTTATGTAGTGAACAATAATTATTAAACCAAAAGATTATCATTCCATCGTTAACCAAATAAAAATTTAACAATGATTTGTAGAGTTTAAAATTATTACATGTATACCTTAAAGTATCCCTAACAAAATATATGAAATTTTTAAAATATAAAATAACTATATTAATATTATTTAATTAATATCATATAATCATATATATATTATATAATATATACTCTATATATATATATATTATATATAGATATTTATATTTATATTATATTCTAATTATTATATATTAATATTAGTATTATATATATATATAATTTTTATCCAAAACTTATTCCTGTTGTCATTTACACGAAAGGTTGGGCCATATATTGGTGCCATGTTTATAAAAAGGAAAAATAAACTACAAGAAATAGAGATTATAACAAGTCGTTTAATATTAACGCTCCAATTACAAGCCAATATAGTATAATTATGGAACCGGAAATGGAAATTTAAAGACTTTGATGTGGGTACCAGTATATTTCTAATTTATATTATATTAACTATTAGTCTATTAATTAATATAATTAATATATGTTAAAAGTATCATTTTCCTTATATTATATATTATTTATATTTATATATATTATATATAAATATATATATACTTTATATATTATATTATTATTTATTTTATAATAATATTTATTTATAATTTATTATATTTCTATTATTTATTTATACTCGAATATAATAACTATATTAATAAGAATATTATATAAAAATATAATATTATATATAAGTTTGATATAATTAAAATATTTTATCTATATAGATAGAGTTATATGTTTTATACCGTACTCATTAGACTATATATATTATAATATTTTTTATACTCTCATATATAAATTTACGCTGGTTTCGGAGAGATAAGGGGAGTTATATATATATTATTATATTTTTAATATATATTATATATTATATAGTATAATAATATTTATTTATATTACTAGTATATAATAATATATATATTTAATATATATATAGGCTAACGAAAATAACATCGAAATAATAGATATTAATATATAATACGTACTATGTTTATGTTTACATTTATATTTAACCTTAATTTAATTACACATCTAAATTGGTACATTCTTTAGCCTATTCATTTGTTAAATAAAGCTGTATAACATAGGATAATATATGATAGTTGAAATTCAAACACAAGTTGGTTTGCCCATTTTTATTCAATTATTTTAATATAGAAATTGCAATTATCTTATATTCAAACTAAGAATTATGAGGCAAGTTTATGCGTTAAAAGGACAATTTTAAATATTTAATTTTACATCTCGTAATAGAGTAGTCATCATCATTTATTATTGATTATAGTTAATTAATAATAAATGAATATGGCGGATGTTAAAAACTTTCTATTGCCAGATTTGAGTCCCTTACAACTTTATTTAACAAGCATAAGTTTATTAATATACATCAACAAAAGTTTAAACACCGAAAGGTGTGTATGGTTGTTTTTCTTTTAATTTTAAATGGATTTTGAATGAGTCATAAGAAAATCAAAATTTTCAAAGATTTTTCACATAGTCTAGTTTAATGTAGGGGCCCGTACTGTATATATATATTAGGTAGGCTGGATATCAACATCATTTTATCAACATCCACATCCTTGAATACTGATGCTAGTTATACGCTGATAGTAGATATGAATTTATATATTATATATTTATATATATATATTATATAAATATATAATTATAATTGTATATATTATAATATATTAATATTATTATTATTATATTTTATATATTTTATATATATATATATTATTATTTATATATATATATATTATATATTTATTATATTATATATTTATATACTATAATTATTTATATTATATTAATATAATGTATATATTCTTTTTACGTGAAACAAGGTCAGACTGATTATGCGAGAGCTGCAATACGTTGGGGTGCCAAATTTACATTTCAGAACTTCTATGGGCAGTACTCGATAGGTTTATTTATATTCTTTATCTAATAAAGTAAATATTATTATAAATTTAAATTTTACTTAGATTAACACTTTGAAATTTGAAGAGGACCAGTCTCTTTCTTTTATGATATGATTCTTGATTATTGAATTGTTTCAAATGGCAAATGCTACATTTTTTATTATATGTTATTCCGTATTGTTAATCAAGAAACTCGAAAAAGGTTTTTGTTAATACTTATAATTATTATATTTTCAGGTCACTCTTGTCAATTATATTTAACCTAATAAAAATACTTAAATATAATACTAAAGGTTCAGTGAAGTGTGTGTGGTTTTTTTTTATTGTCTAGTTGGAAGATGGAATAGTCATGCTAATTGTTATATTAAACACCTCCTTAAGATTGTATATGAAATAATGGCCATGAACTATATTATATATATTATTTTATATATTTATATATATATAACTATATATAATTAATAGCAATATATATATATTGTGTAATAATTTATAGAGTATATAATATATATGGATATATTATAATAATTAATATTATCTATTAATATTATATATAATTTATCTATAATATATATATATATATCCCTACTCATCAAATTACGCACCACTGGCTCATATGACGTTTACAGGTTACAGAAAGAATCATCTTTAATAATTATTATGTAATACATAACATGGACAAGATTAAAGCCGCTGTAATAGTGTTGGAGGTGTATAGGGTCCTCCATCGCTATATTAAAGTAATGACAAGCAGTATAGCAAATTGATTTGCAGTACTTGGTACATTCATTGCAAAATTAATAAACGTCAATATCTAAATGGATAGGATTGCCGTGTAACAACTTGACGAGTGAGTATTCGTGGTGGGTGCAGGCGTGGATTCATCCCCCTCCGTCGTGAGAAAGGTATCGGGAAATACCGTAAACTCGAATTTATTGTTTTATGCAAAATGATTTGGTTCGCACAAACAGATGTCTGGTTATGCTAGGTAGCCGTAGTACCAGGACACCAGGACTCGCTACAGTGGTGGGCCAGGGTTGTAAGGTCACTGCCAGACTGCGTTAAGACCGTTCTGGTCGCATATGCCAGCTTGAAGAGAACAGCCAGTTACAACGGTAATCACAGACTGCCGAATAATGGTATATTTGGCGTGGGTTATGCGTGAATACATATGCCGACGTTGCGGAAATGTAATTTGTGCCGAAAGTGCGGAGCCATGACCACGACACACGCAGAGAGCATCGCGGGCGTGCAGCATTTGAGCCGGAACACTGCATTGGACCGTCGGCGATTTGGACGAATGTGCTGTTTACGAGTTGTCCAGTCAGTTCTAACTCGATCGGAAGAAGATCAGAGTCTACAACGAACTAATGAAAAGTAGTGCAATGTAATATGTAGAGGTGTTGCCAATTCGAGTGTGGATTCTCTCTTTCTGTGGCGTCCCTAACCTCCGACGGTACCATCCAGTATCTACCGTATGTATACATATGCCTACATCGGTGGCTGATTGTCTAGTGCATACAGCCAAGATCACCTTGAACAGTGCAACCACCGCGCAGTAACTTCCAAGCTGGGCATGGCGTGGTATTGCCGTGGAGACTTCCGGCACTCCTCATTGAGAAGAATGCCCCGACGGTACAAGCTGTCATTCTATGCAGAGGTGGATCCATACACGTTTATTGTTAATGCGATCCACATAACAGCCTCACCCCGCGATTAACGTCCCACATTGGAGGAACGCATCAATTCATATACAGGACCCATCGCAGGCCCCCAGGGCTTTCCTGGCTCTAGCCATTTTTACCACTATATAATGTGTTCCCGATGCTGTTATTTGCATAATAACAGTTACACAGCGTATCTGACTTTCTTTTTTTAAAGTCATATGAGCTAGTTTTGCGGGATGGACGGTAGTATATATATATAAGTCATATTGAGCTAGTGGTGCGTTAATTTTGGACGGTAGTTTATATATATATATATAATTATATATATATATAATATATATAGATTATATTATTATACTATATATATATATATATAAATATTGATTTATATTTATCCTTATGAGTTTCACGTGTTCAGTGAATTTTGTTTTTTTTTTTTTTTCTTTTATTATATTATATGATACTAACAATAACGGATATGATGCAATAAAAATACAAAAAAGTAATTAATTAATAAAAATCGTTACATTTTTCACATCATTATATTATTAAGACTCGTATATATATTCATCTGAAATTAATAAAATCTTATTTAGGAAAACCTAAAACAAGAGAAAAAGAAATAGTAGCATCCATCTAGGTTAGCTATTGGGGTACTGCATCGTCGATCCATATAGATAGGTTTAGGTTTAGTGGATCGTCAATCCATATAGGTTAGGCTTTGGCTTAGGACCTCCTAGTTCAGGTTATGACACGTTTTGTAAAAGTATTACGCAAATCAAATATTATGAAAATCCAATTAGAACTAATTTTACCCGAAACAGTTATTTTTAACCTATCCTTTAAATTCTTTCAAGATCTAGCTAATTAAAATTAAGTTCCTCATGGCAAATTGAACTTTTGCTTACTTCATTATTCAATTTTTAATATTTTTCAATTACCATCTTTCTATCAGCCTCTTAATTTATATTGCTGTATCTATATCTACACAATTGTGAAAATGATCAATATATAAACCAACGGAGTGACATACTCACCTCAACTTCATATGTCAACCATATATAATATTTATATAGTATATATTATATTATATAATAATATTATAATTAATATATATATATATTTATATATAATATTATTATATGATATATATATAATATATTATAATATATATATATTATATATATATTAAAGTAGTTATAATATATATATCAGGTA